>JANVCC010000047.1:6602872-6680372 GCA_025345505.1 Todiramphus chloris collaris | reverse complement strand
AAGTGATGCTGAGCAGCCTCCTTTTAGCCATTTCTCCTCTTTTTAAAAAAAAACAAAACCAAAAACAAACCAAGCATTGTGGGAGCTTAATTGTTTGATTAACCACACCAAATGCAGACTGACTTGTGCTTGAAACTACCCTGTAGCCTAACTGTAAACATCTGCCTTTCTTTAGGCTTTGCACGCGGTTGTTAGTGCAACAGTGTTATTAGAATGTATTTGCATGTTAAAGGGGTAGGTTACAGTCACAGTTTGAGGGAAATTATATCTTGAAATTGCCTTAAGAGCGGGGCTTTGTTTTCTTGCTGAAATGAAGCCATTCAGCTGCTGTTGCGGGAGGTTGGAGCCCGTTGGGGTGGATGGTCGATCCATTATTCATGATTTGAGCAGAGCTGGGTTATGGTGGGAGGGGGAAATCATTCTTTAGCATCCAAAGGAAAAAAAAAAAAAGCCACGAAAAACAAGTGAAGAAGTGAGAGTTTCCCTGACTAAAAGACACAGAGGAACTAAAAAAGGTAACACAGTGTTTCACGGAGCAAACGGCTGGCACAAATCAAAGCATTGCTATGGCAACAAATAGGAACCAGTGGGAAAATTGGTAAATCATTTTTCATCTGGTGAGTTTTACCAATGGAATATCCATAAACAGAAGGCAGCTTCCTCAAGCAATCTCCTCCTGTTTATTCAGAAACGAGAAAACATTCTGGAGAAGAAAAAACTCACTCTTTCAAATAACCAAATGTAGTTTGTTGCAGTATTTGATCCCTGATGCTCTAAAAAGGAGCTGTAGCTCCTGGCTCTGCTTGTTCCTCCAGAGGGTATTGTCTCCACCCTTACCTAAGTAGATACATCATCAAGGGCAAAAGCACTCATCTTTTGCATTTTAGATTTGGATTATTTTCATACATGCCTTTTAAAGACTTGCACCTTCATTTCTGTGTAGGAAAATGCCACAAAATTTCTGACACTCTCAGGTTATGGAAAAAGAACCACTGAAGTAAATTCACTTAAAAGGAACAAGGTGTCACCAGAGAATTAAAATAAAAGCAGATAGAGCAGAGCAAGTGAAAGAATGTCTTTGAAAGTCTTCCACAGGTCTAGTAATAAAGTAAGTTGGACAAGCTCACGCTGAAGAATAATTTCTTGTCTGCCATTCTTAATCTGTTTGTCCATTTTCCTTACTTATCATGCCCATAAGAAATATAAAACATCTCTAAGTCGATACCTGGGTTAAGCATGGGCCAACCAGATACAGTGATGTGAAGTTAGGGAAGTCACTTCACCACCTACTTAGAGTCAAAACTTCTGTATGGACCCATTTTGGATTTAGGAGGAGAATTTCAGTCTTTATTTTGAATGTTCTGGTTTTAGCTGGTTTTGGTGTGTCTGTGCTGCTTCTGGGCAATTTTCATAATTCCATGGGAGAGCTTTTCAGCTGGTATGGATTTTGCAGCAGCTCCTGGCCATGTGCTGAGAATTTACACCTCCTTTTCTCTTGCCCTAAGTTTTTGTTTTCCCAGAAAGGAATGTTTTACATATTGTGACTTTTTTTTTTTTTTTTCCGGGGGGGGAAGGGGGGAAAAAAAAAAAAAGGGGAAAAAAACCAAAATCCCCAACAAGCGAGGGCCACATACAAAGTTACATCTCTTAGTGTCCACTATTCCTCCAGTGTGAGGCTGTGGGAAGAAGAAAGACAAACTGATGCTGTCAGTATTCCTTCCCACCAAGATTAGGGGCAGCAGGAATAATTTACTTTGATGAATTGTATTCTTTCTTGATATGCAAGAGTCCGTAAAAGTTGACAATATAATGGCTTAAAAGAGCCTTTATGATGGAAATCTGGGTATCCCAGCTGCCCTAACTGAATGCGATGAGACTTTGTCTGCTATCCGTACAATGAGATGGGTTTTTAGAGACTTGGAGCAAAATGTTTTGTGTTTTCCCAAAATCAGACACTCTCCCTAGAAGCACAGACAAATAACTACACAACTGCCTATTGTACCCTAGCCAATGGAATAGATGGCATTTATTTTTATGGGGTGAGGGGAAGACTTCTTCAGAAGCAGCCTCTGAGAATTCAGTTAGATGTGTATTGCATGTAAAAAGAAGCACTGGAAGTTCCTGTCTGGTCTGATTTTATTTGCAGGCTATGGTCAGCCATCACAGGGTGGAAAAGTATCCGTTTTTAAATTGCGTGGTAAAATGTAAGGTCCAAATATCAAAGTATTATAGCATTAGGGGAGCAGCATAAAATGTTCATCTTTTGGCTTCCTGGAATTGCATACAAAATGCTGGAGAGCATCTTTCTAACCCTGCCTCCTCAGGCCTTATTTTGCTCCATACCTTCTGGAGAAAAAAAAAAAAAAAAAGGAAAACAGAAACTAAAAAGAAATATTCTATGAAACTTGATGTTCACGGCTGTTGCATATAAACCGGTGAAGTTTGCAGGCAAATTGCAATTAGCTATGGTAAATTAGTCATACTTTATGGTGCCTGGCAATCATGTGAAAACAAGTCATGGCAGAAATGTGGGATTTTTATGAGCTGGAAAATAACCTGAAAAGCTGAGAGGGGCAGAAAGGAGTTGGTGCAGTAAGGGAGTGGTGGTGAAGCCCCCAAAGCTTGGAAGACTTTTCTCTACGTATCCTCTTGAGGTAAAACCATCGGCGTGGATTAGCTTGTTCTGGAGTTCTAACAGGTGAGAGAAAAGGACTGGGCAGAAGGATTTGGCACTGCCTGTCCAAGAGGATGGGAGTGGAAGACAGATCTGGAAATGCAATAATTGGGATACGTGGGAAACTGTCAATGGGTGTTGAGCTGCGGATGGAGTGTTTCTGTGGCGCCTGTGATGGAGTAGCACTAGCTTGTAGTTCCCGTTACAACATGTTTGTACGTCTTGTTGTAGTGAGTTTGTGTCCCTTTCTGTGGTGTCAGTATGTTGTGCGGTGGCCGTCCCGTTCGGGGTTTTTCCCATTCCTCGTGTAGCACGTTCGTTGATGAGAACAAAGGAAGCAAAGAATGGAACTTTTAACAGGTTATCGACTGCCGTGTCCGTTTACCGTGGCCGTGGTGTTTTCCAAATCAAAACCACAGTTGTGCTGTAGGCTACACCCTGCTGATGATATGATAGGGGCCTGATTTCCACATATAAACATATAGATGCCCATCGGTGCAATATCAGGCACCTGAACTGCATATACAAATATCACATGGTACAATTCTACACATCCTTCATTCACGATCCAGATGTTCAGCAGGAATGTATTAGGTGCTTAAGCAGCCTCATCTCCCTTGAGTCGAGCAGTACAAATCACAGTGCTTTTGGTAAAAAGGACGCTATATAAAATTATAGACCATGAAGAGTCCTCAGGGGGCACTGGGAGAAAAAAAAAAGGGGGTGCAGCTCCACATTCATGGATTAACTGCTTTTCAGTCTGTTTAATTTACCACTTATAAAAATCTATTGTCCTTAAAGAGGCAAGGCAATTGTAAAAAGATTTGCACTTAGTGTGCATGTAATTGTCTCCTTTTATGATGTATTTAATCTCTTTTTAGTAATTCCAGCAGTTATCACATAATCCCAGTTCCCAAGTTTCCTTAAATTTGGCCTTGAATGGGCAACATGCTTATGCAAAAGATTGCACAAGTTAATCATTTCCTTGCCCTACTGTCGCAGCCATAAGATGTCAGTATATATGTAACTATGGGATTCCAATTAACACCAGTCTGAAGTAGGACAAATGACCTTTTAACCAGTCATTGTTCATTGGGAAACACAAGTGTGAAGTGAATAGTGAGCAATTCAAACCTTACCTTCCTGGGAATCTTTGCTGCTCCGATTCAGCTTCCAGTTTCAGGAATCCCAAGACCAGCAATATTTCCAACTATTTAAATGTGTAATGGGATGATTGTAAGGAGAGGCCCGTTAAAATCAGTGATTAGTGCAAACAGAAGAATGTTGCCATGTTGCATCTGTTTTCAACAGATCAGTTGTCTGTGATTTTGGATGATTTTGAATTCGTAAAAAGAAAGAACTCAACATTTGTTTTTAGATGACACCTGAATTAAGTAGGCACATTAGTTCTTATTTGACATATTCCTAAAGAAGCCTGATCAGAATAAAAGAATGAGATGAGAAAATTAAACAGACTTACACGATTGTATAAACCTGGCAGATCTCATTGCAAGCAGTTCTTTACAAATTATTTATGAGACCCAATCTTGGCCTCGTGCAATACAAAATGTCTGCAGACACATTAAGATGTAAGATAAAATGAATAAGGCAGATAATGTGCTCTTGGTCACTTTATATGTACCTTCAGAGGGCTGGAAGTGTCTTTACCTCAGGGTACAAAACAAGACGGTGCACAAGTCAGTGACTGAAGAGGAAACTGATAGGGCCTAGAAAATATATGTAGGGTGACTCAGATTTCAGCAGAGTATGGTCTGCAGGTCAGCAAAGTCTGGGTTCATATGGGGGTGAGAAGTCTGTTGGAGCGGGGCCAGAGGAGCCCCAGCAATGCTGGGAGGGCTGGAACCCCTCTGCTGGGAGGCCAGGCTGGGAGAGATGGGGGGGTTCAGCCTGGAGAGGAGAAGGCTCTGGGGAGACCTGGTGGCCTTTCAGTGCTTCAACAGACCTGTCAGAAAGATAGGGACAGACTTTCTAGCAGGGCCTGCTGTGATGGGGATTGAGACCTGAGAGAAGGGAGACATTTTTGACACTGAGGGTGGTGAGAGCCTGTCCCAGGTTGCCCAGAGAGGTGGTGGCTGCCCCATCCCTGGCACCATTGCAGGTGAGGTTGTCCGGGGCTCTGAGCAACCTGCTCTAGTTGCAGATGGCCCTGCTCCCTGCAGGGGGGTTGGACTGGATGACCTTGAAAGGTCCCGTCCAATCCAGATCATTTTATCACTCTACAGTGGTCCTGCAGGTGGTTTATGGGAAACTTCTATCTGCCTTATCCTCTATTTTGCTAGAAGAGAGTCAGTTCCAGTGACAAATACTTTTTGAATAACCAAAAGTGTCCCAGCAAGGGCTTCCACAGCCCAAGCAGTGGCATCAGCTGGTTTGGCTCTCAAGAAATCATTTTTAACTTCAATCTGAGAGATGCAAAATGAAGGGCACAGAAAGTTCTGATCAGGAATATAAATGCTAGAAGATTAGTTAAGATAGTATAAATAACCAGGCTTGACTCTGCCTTCTTGGGTCTTTATTTTTGAATTAAGTAACTTTCAGAAGTAAAGTGGATGGGATGTCAGACTTAATGAGAACAGAAAATAGAAAGAATTAGGATTCAAATAGCACGGACCTGCAATGGGAGATACTTCAGGATTTCAGTCAGGTCTCAGGCTCATGCAGCATGTCACTGTCACATTCGTGGAGTCATTATTTTGAGTAGAAGTCACAGAATGAAGTCGGCTTGTGCAGAAAGCTGTCCTGTACCTGATGAGAGGGACCTTATGCTCTTAGTTGGTTTAAAACAAAATGCTGTCTCATTAGCTGCCTAATCAGAAGGATTGTAAATGAGTAAATAATTAGGTTCAATATCTGTGCATTAGATGCATCTTCTGCAACGGTGTTAAAATTTTGTAGCTTTGATTATCAGAGAAATATGCCATCAACTATGTAATCCTATAAAAAAACTGCACCAGATGAAACCATACTATGCTGAAAAACAAAAGTCACCCTACATATATTTTCTAGGGCCTCTCAGCTACTGGAGTGCAGACCCAAAGCAGAGGAGGCCTGAGGGGAATAGCCAACATGTAACACCAGCAACCCAGCTTTAGTTTTCAGAAGGAAATTCCCACACACATTTAGGACATTGCTGTTTGTTTGCACACTGTGCTTTGGTTTTAACTATTGATAACCGTTGAGTTGTGCAGATGTCTGTCCTGCAGTTCTTTTCTTTTGTTTCCTTTTCTTTTTAAACCATGGGGACACGTTTTCTGCTAAACCTATCCCTTTGTCCTGCTGCTCAGCTCAGGGATTCCCATGTTTTACCTGTACAGAATGTATCGATACAGGAGCTTCAGGCTCAGCTTGAGCAGGAGACGAGACTTCACCGAGAGGAGCAAGAAAAGTTTACAGAAAGGATCATCCAGGTAAATACGAAACCCACCTCCTGGTAGAGACGCGTGACCATGACGTGTGGCATGGACCATGTTTGTTAGGACCCCGGGCACTGGCGTCTTGATGGCCGAGCCTGTTTGACCTCATCTGAGTAAATGAAGAATCTGGAAGCTGGGGAAATGTAAACTCAAGTTTATTTTGATACTTTGAATTTGGCTCCTCTGCTTGGTGGAGAGAAGTTTTGTCCTCCCCTTTGCGGGGAAAGTCGAGATAGAGATGTGAAATACTGCATGGGGAATTATATCAGCCCCTTCAGCTCTCCATGAGCTGGGGAAGCTTTGATCTCTGGGAACACAGTTTGGCTTTGTGCCTTAGTCTGACCCCTCCTAGCCCAAAGAAAATCTGACTCTGAAATAGGAGATCTTCTCTGAAGTTGGGGGAGTTGTTACACGCTGGTAACCGAGGCAGAAATCGTTTCTTTTTTTCTTTTTTTTTTAATTTCTCAGTACCCTGTGCTTCCAACCTTCTTACTCATAACTGGTGAATAAATCATATTTTGTTACATGGGCTCTCCCTGCTCTTTTGAAGACTGGAGCAGATCAGTCAATCATTTTGCAATCGCTGACTCCTAGAGCGAAAGAAAAAAAATCTGCTGCTGACTTTTGCAGGATGTTTGGCTCTTAACTAAAGTTTTCTTTTTAAATTTACTTTCTAGACTAAATTCAGCTTAATTGTTGCATCGGGTAAAGTGTTTTCTCTTGTGCCAGCTAATCTCATTATGCCCAAGTGGAATCTCGCTGTTTTTCCCTAAGTAGCTTTAATTTCCAGTTGATCTCCATAGGAGCTTTTTCATGGAGGCTTTGGAAGGCAACCAGGAAATTGATTTCCTTCCCAGTTGCCTTGGCCATGAAAGCTTTTTGGAAGCTACACCTACATCTTAAAGTTCTTTTCTTTTGCAGTAGCTATCCATTGAAAAAACATAGTACTACATGAAGCTGCCTCCACCAGGGTCTTCTGCAAGAATTTGTGACCACAGGCACTTACATCATAACAGCTTGTAAAAACAATGAAAAATGCCACAAAATCAAAGCTAGATACTCATGTTGAGAGACAGTAGAAATAGAAGAATAAAAGCATCTTCTGGATTCTTCGTTTGTTCCAGATTATGCCCATCCTGTTGGTATTGTTCCTTTTTTATCGTCTTCCAGGATTTCTGGTGGAAATGACTCAGATCTTTGCTGTATTTAACCGTAACTTCATTTGGTGGAAGAATTACATCAACACAGAATCTATTCATTTCTTCCCAAAATTAAATTTAAAACAAAGCCCCTTTTTTACTATTTAATTTTTAGCAATGTTTGATGACATCAACTTGATGTGTGCTAGCAATATACAATCTCCATGAGTGTTCTTAGGAGTTGCATGTATGTTTTTTGGACCGTTACAGCTTATTTACTTTTAAGCTGCATTTTAAACCCATTTAAGCTAGCAACCACTGTAAATAATTTTGATTTAATCGAGAACTTTTTAAGGCATAGGGGCACAAATGCCGAAAATTCACATTATGGCAGAGCACATCATGTAAAAGATGGGAAAGTCCTTAGTAAACCACCTAATATGGGCCAGCAGCCTGTGTCAGAAGCATCTGGATGTTTCAGTGAAAATCAAGCAGCAGTAATTGCTAGAGGGTCCCTGCTCCTGAAGAAGAATCTCTATAAAGTATTCTTCATTCCTGTGTGAATGTTGTTTGTTGCAGGGTATGTCCTTATGGTTTAAGTCGTTGTGGTTATTAGTGTACAGCGGCTTTCATAGATTTCATCTGTGGAGCTGGTCAGCAAAGGGAGAGGCTTTTCCACAGGATGGAAAATGGTGGAAACATCTGTAAGCCATGGCTCTGTACTCATTTTCCATCTGCCTTTTCTTGATAGCTGTGAACCACGGCGTGGTTGAAGGGGAAACACTTCATCCATGCAGAATATGAGATGTCTTACAACTAACTTGCACAAGTGCTGTTGGGCACAGGTTCATGCCACGGTTTGGTTTTGACATGCTGAGGGAGAAGTCACATTTAAAGAGTAATGGTCCAGGTGGCTTTGTGTTGAACCAGGTGTAATTTTACGTGTGCTGCAAAGAATGAGCTTTTCTTGGTGCTTCTGTTACTGAAACTGAGACACGTTGAAGCCAAGCTGCAGTTCCTGCATATGTCCCTGATCTAGTCATATCTGAATGAGAAGCTGTTTACTGTGAGTCTTTAAGATGCCTCCAAGCTTGAACTGTGAGAAATGGGGGACCAGTAGTTGCATTTGAGATACTGGATGTGGTTCCTTCAGAAATGCTGCTCCTCCAGGCGCAGAGGGAGACGTAGCCACAGAGGAAGTGATGAGTGTATTGCTGGGGATGGAAGAGGCAAGGATAATTTTCCAGGTTGTCTGAAGGACAGCTGTGGTCCCACCTGGTAGGAATGGCTGTAAATGCATTCAGCAGGTGTGATGTGTGCAGCAGTGTGGGGTGGCCGTGCTGGGAACACACTGCAGGAACCCAATCGAGAGAGGGAGGAAAAGATGAGTGGTATAAAATGTTTAAGCAGCAGCAGAAGTCTCGTGCATCTTTAAAGTAAATGTTCACTTCCACAGCAGGTTACTTGGATATGGTTATCTAAGCAAAACTTGTCGGCTGCTGTCCTCTAATTTCCTCAACAGTCGTAACTCTTGAGGAACTTACTGAGCCAAACTCAATAGTTACGCACTACTGATGAAAATTAGAGATTTCAGTTTGTCTAACCCAACAAAGTACAAGTCCTGGAGACCGCCCCAGGACAGCACCCCATTAACATGGTGTCTGTCATTCCATTAAAGCTGGAGGAGGAGCATATGCAGACCCTGCGGAGGAAAGACTTGGAAGTGCAGAGCTTGACTTTGCAGAACAAACTGGAAGAGAAGACCTGGAGCCAGGAGAAAAATCTGCTGCAGCAAGAACTCAGGCATTTCAAGCAGGACACCTTTCTCCTGTACGTCAAACTGAAGTGGCTGCTGAAACATTGGCGGCAAGGCAAGAGAATGGAGGAGGAAGGGGAGGACATGTTAGAGGTAATGGTCCCAACTTATTAACCCAATGAAGTTGCAAGCAGTCGGGTACTGGGATGTCCCTTCTGGAAGTGTAGACTTTAAATAGGATGTGGCATCAACGACTGGATAGTTATACATAGATTTCAGGAAGATTCACATTACATGTGAAGCCTTTTCTCAAGTTGGCTTGTGCTAATGTATATTCTGTGTGATACGTTACAGATCACCCATCTTTAAATCTAAGCCCATAACTAGTATAAACATCTGGTCCCAAAAAAAACTCTCTCATGGTAAACAAAACTTTAATTAGGGCTCAAAGATATGACTCCTGAATAATTTTTGGATAGAAAAAAGAAATATAAAAATGTTAGCGAGCTGATGGAGTCAAATTTGTTTAGAGGGGTTGAGCGCTGTTGTTTTTCTCGTCGTGTGCGCAGTGTGTTCCTTACAAAGCCTTCAGCAATACAGATGGAGGGGAGCTCTGTTTTTGTGTTGGCAGGAGAATGATACAGCTTCTTGTGGGAACTTAGAGTGAATCACTCTTGTTTGTTCCTCTTCTCCATACACACGTCTATCACCGTCAGCAGCACGCCAGTAGTCATCATGGTGATTTTTTTTTTTTTTTTTCCAAGTAGCAACTAAATTAAGATCAGGAATTTCAGAAGTACAGAGCAACCTGGAATCCCCAAGCTGACACATCTCAGCAGGGGTGTGATTGCCAGCCAACAGGCACCATGAAGAAAGGTGCTGCTGCAAGCTGCACATCCAGAATTACCATTTGCTTTGGAAAAATAAGATTGGCTTGGGTTTTTTTTTTGTGGGGTCTTTTTTTGTTGTTGCTGTTGTTTTGTTTTTTGGGTTTTGGGGGTTTTTTTTGTTTGGTTTTTTTTTTTTTTTAAGTGTTTGCCCGTTCTGCCATTTTATACAAAATTCTTGAGAATAATAGATTTATTTTGCAGGTTCGTGCAATTCTGAAACCCTTTGCTAAGGTAACTAATTTTTCCTCAGTGTTTCTGATCCTTATGTGCCTAGTGATTTTCAGTGTTAGCTGCTGCATTTGGCAGTATAAGTAACCTTTCAGGTCTGGCAGGACTATGCTTAAGTTGAATACTCCAATGTTTTGTATTCATAGATAAAAGGTGGATGAACATCTTTATCTTCATCTGCTGTGGTAACATGAGTCAGAAAAAAGTGATGAGGAGCTATTTAGAAATAATTTGCTTCTCTTTTACTTCAGCAGGACTAATTTGTTTCTATGTAAACTAGCTCATCTTCTAATATCAAAATAGTTTTCATTTGTCCACTGTCTGAATTTTTTGCTCCATTATTTTATAATTGATCCTTCTTCAGTCATTACCGGAGCCATGTGTTTTGCTAACATGTTAGAATACAGTGCTAGATTTGTGTACTTCCTGATCTCAAAGAATCATTACAAGAATCATAGAATCACTGAGGTTGGAAAAGACCTTCAAGATTATCAAGTCCAGCCATCTGATAAACATTATCAGGACCGCTAAACCATGTCCTGAAGGGCCACATCTAGATGTTTTTTGAACACCTCCAGGGACAGTGACTCCACAACCTCCCTAGGAAGCCTGTTCCAATGCCTCACTACTCTCTCAGTAAAAAAACGCCAAATTTTCTAATATCCAACCAAAACCTCCCCTGGTGCAACTTTAGCCCATTTCCTCTCGTCCTGTCACTAGTCACCTGGGAGAAAAGACAAACACCCACCTGACTACAACCTCCCTCCAGGTAGCTGTAGAGAGCATTAAGGTCTCCTCTCAGCCTCCTCTTCTCCAGACTAAACAACCCCAGGTCCCTCAGACGATTCTCATAAGACATTTTCTCCAGACCCTGT
Source organism: Todiramphus chloris collaris (assembly GCA_025345505.1). Taxonomy (NCBI): domain Eukaryota; kingdom Metazoa; phylum Chordata; class Aves; order Coraciiformes; family Alcedinidae; genus Todiramphus; species Todiramphus chloris. The sequence goes on along the minus strand of JANVCC010000047.1, from coordinate 6,669,376 downwards.
CTCTTCATCAGACAATACACCAGTGTCTCGTATACTTCTTCATTAATGCATGATGGATTATATCCATCATGCTGCCCTGCACCCTTGTTCTCTGCTGCATAGATCTCCTATTTTGCAGGCCTCCACAGTGTTGTGTTCACCCACGCAACATGTCATAAATCACCCTGCAATCATTCCCTGCAGCCTACAGATGAGCAGTGTCAATATATCCCACCACAGAGCTGCAAAGGAAGATAGTCCCTTCCCTTAACCCTTCAACAGCTTCTTGTCTCTCAAGATAAATGGCAAAAGAGTGCTGATGTGTCCCACCTCTTGCATTTTAGATCAATCACCCTGAGGCCCCCCCAGACTTCAGCAGTCAGTCTGAGCAGAAGGCGGATGATGCAGAGCGAGAGGAGGAGGAAGATGATGTTGTATTTGCGCTGACAGATTTCTCCCAGCGTCCCACCCTGGAGACCCCTGATCACGGACCACCGCTGCAGACTGCAGAGTTACTGCAGCAGCAGAAGCAGGTACTGTACTAGTTGTACGTGACTCCCTGGGAATGGTAAACCGGGTTTTCCAAGGGAGTTCATTTTCTTCTGCTACTCTGTTAAATCACCTAGAGCCATGCTTGTGAAAGTATTTCTGGCTACACTGCAATTACAGTGGATTTCAGCCATTATATTTATATTTAATCAGGAGCCACGTTATTGCTGTTCTGCTGTTGGCAGGTGCTATAAGTGAAAAATCCTATTTCCTCCTGTGGCTGTTTGCCCAGAAACATCCATCAGTATGTGATGGTTTGCAGAATTTACATGCTCCTCTTGCCTGAGCACATCTATTGTATTCTACTGTCAAGTTTTTAGCAAGAAGAGGTGATTTGATTTCCTTTCAATAATTTAAGAAACTTGCACATGTATTTAATGTTTCCCTTAGAGATGATGGAAAAATGATGCCAAAGTTCCTTCCTGTCACTGGGCTTGTTTTTCAATGCCTAAAAGCAAATCATGCTGACTTTTCCCTGACATCTCCTGTGCCCTGCCTCTGTGTGTCAGAGCACTGCCATATAGCCCAGATTTTTCCTTCGTCCATTTCATATACCAGTGGTCCTACCAAGAACAACAGCAACCTTCAAAGGGAACAGACTTTTCATTGTGTTAGCTCACAACTCCACTCTCTAGCTATTACCTTCTGTGAAGTGTGCTTCCAAGGCAGTATTCATTTGATCAGCTTGGCATTTGGAAAGGTTCTAACCCATTATCTGGTAGAGGCTGAAGGAGGTCAGGGAAGAGATGCTCCTGAGCACATCATTTAACTGCATTCTATCTGTAGAGTGATTTAAAGTAAAATGAGAGTAAAATAGAATCATAGACTCATAGAATTGTTTTGGTTGGAAGAGACCTTAAGATAATCAAGTCCAACCATTAACCCAGCACTTGTCAGGGCACCACTAACCCATGTCCCTCAGCACTACATCTCCATGGCTTTGAAAGCCCTCCAGGGATCATGGGGACTCCACCACTTCCCTGGGCAGCCTGGGACAGCCCTAAACAACCCTTGTGGGGAAGAAATTCTTCCTGATGTCCAACCTAAACCTCTCCTGGTGCAACTTGAGGCTGTTTCCTCTTGTCCTGGTGCTTGTTCCTTGTGAGCAGAGCCTGACCCCACCTGGCCCCAACCTGCTGCCAGGGAGTTGTTGAGACTGAGGTCTCCCCTTAAATAAATACAAACCAACATACTATCTCAGTACAAACTCTGTTACGTGCTAAGTTGATATATAGATCTAAAATGATCCAGAACATTCAACTAAATTATGTCCTCTCTGAAATAATCATTGCTTTGGCATTAATCTCAACTAAGGTGGCAGACATGGGAAGTAGGAGTGCCTATCATTCATTTTTATATACATTGCATGATGTTCTAATGTAGCAGTTCCAGCTAATCTTGCTTAAAGAAATGATCCATGGGAACAGACCACATCTCAGTACCCTTCTTGATAGTGAATAGTGCATGATATCTGAATGGACTTGCACCTTTTTTCCAAGGGCATGTGGTGGTAGGATGAGGGGTAACGGTGCCAAGCAGAAAGAGGGCAAAATTAGATTAGATATAAGGAAGAAATACTGTGAGGGTGGTGAGACATTGTAACAGATTGCGCAGAGGAGCTGTGTGTTCCTCTCTGGAAGAGTTCAAGACCAGATTGGATGGGGCTTTGAGCATCCTGCTCTAGTGGGAGGTGTCCCTGTCCATGGCAGGGGGTTTGGAACTAGATGATCTTTAAGGTCCCTTCCAACCCAAACCATTCTATGGTTCTGCAGGTTCCTTAAGCCTGCAGCTGGCAAAAGCACTGTTTATACGGGGAATTCGGGGTGAGTGGTGAATCTGGAAATCTCCAAGGTTTGCACCTGCCTAGGAGAGCCCTAAGTTGCTGATTCTTCCTGGCAAGCTCTAAGATGAAATGCACCAGCACTCCTTTCACATTAGGAAGGAAATTTTGTGATAGTCTAGGAGCAGCTGAGATAACTAGGTCAGAAACAAGAAAAGGCTTACGGTAACTTGATGTAACCCATATTTATTTTTAACATTTAATGTTAATATTTAATGGCTTGTGTTTTCATCCTGCACTCTTGCTGATGGCTTCCTCACACTGCCTGGAAGGTGGAATTGTCTTGAGAAAAATGACAAACCCCGAGGGCTTAATTTTAACAAACATACTTTAATTTTGTATTGTTATGATTTGAGATACTGGACTCGATGGAAAGAATGGCTCACTTGTCTGGGATTTCAATGTGGCCAGTGTGTGGAGCGACGACAGCGTAGCAGAGGGGAGAAGAAACGTTAGCTGATGAGAAGCAGCGTGGATGGGGACTCTGAGAAGGGCCAATTCATGGTGTCGTCCTTTGGCTGGTAGCTGGACCACATGCAGGGCAGGTTGGTCAAGGAAGCAGCAAGGCTCAGGAGCCAACACAGAATCTGGTCCATGAGCAGGAGATGGGGAGAGAAGTCGGGCTGGTGGCACAGTAGAGGAGGGCTTGCTAAGTCAGTGTTTCTGTGTGTGTAGTAAGACATGAGGGAGAACAGCTTGTGGAAGAAGGAAGAGCTTTGCTTCAGTTGAGAAAAAAGGGTGAGATGATTGTTGGATGGTGTAAGATCGGGGAGTAAGAAGGAAAGTGTTTACCCATCTGTGGTCCAATGGAAAAAGCATTAAAAGAAACAATACACTTGTGTTGCTGCTGGGAGCAACATGTCAAGAAAATCCCTAATTTGATCTTTTTTTTTGCCTGTACAATATTTGTTTTCAAACCTTAGCTAAGTGAAAAGCCCAAAGGAATAGTAATTAAGACCTAAATATACTAAAATGGTTTGCACCGAGGCCCTACTTCATTTTTGCCTGGATCTGTGATTAGACAGAGAAAATGCTCAGCTCTCATTCACCATTTAGGCTCCTGACCTGTGTTGTTAATTGACTGTTCCACTAAACCACTTGCAATACCAGACTGTGGCTAAATTCTTAAGGGAAATTCTCAGACAAAAAATAAGTGTGCATAAAAGCAGAACTGAGCTTCCAACAGCTGCTGTGGTCCCAAATGTTCCTCAGGCTGGATGCTCTCATCTCTGGGGTTGACTCAACTTAGTAAAGACTCCAAAGTTATGGAATTTAATTGAGATTTGCTACGTTTTTATTTATTGTCAGCTGTTATTTCCTTTACCTATAAGCCCAGAGCTGTGGATACAATAAGACTTTAAACTGCTTTTGTAATTCTCTCATCTTAGAGATTAAATCAGTTGTGATTCCACAGTCAGATTCCTCCATGCTCCGAATTTCAGTAACTGGTAAGGTACTGAAAAGCCAGTAGCATGGGAGACTGGCCAGGGAATCACAACTATGCCCCATTTCTTCTGCCTGTACAGCATCCCTGGGAGGAAGGGGAAGATCATAACATGTTATGTGTCTATGGAACTTACACAAAAGCTCTTGGACAGTTTTAAAACAGACATCTAAAATGTATCTGGATAGGAATGTTGTATTTCAGAGCACATTGTCTCAAAAATACTTTGTTCACCAAAAAACACTTCAGTTTGGCAAAACAGAAAAAAAACCCCAAAAAATATTCTCACAGACCTCTCCAACTTCAGCCTGTAAATACAAAGTCAAGCAAAAGAGACTTCTCTGCAGGAATTAGAAGTATGGAACCAAAACTGGATTTATATTGGCAAGTTAAGTAAAATTGCAGCAAGCCCAGGGGGCACCTGGGGTACTTGTCTCCTAATAGCCACATGGATGTAATGCCTCTAGAAAGAAGATGTGCCCTCATCCCAGTAGGCTACAGACCTGCGACGGGGCTCTTTTGGCTCCTCTCTACTAGTCCATCACTTCTTTCTTCTCAAACCTCATTTTAGAGGACTCTAAAGCTCAAATGCAGGCACAGGAGCAAGGTGTGTAGCTGGATTTAGTGTTACTTGGGTTTATTTTTCTCCTGGCTCATTTCCCTCATGGAGCCTTTGGGCTGCTTTGCCAGAGAATGCAGGTTTATGTGGTTTACATTTTTTACCAGAAAATACAGAACGTTGCTCTTGAATGAAAACACTTCATAGACATTTGGAGTCAAGGTTTTCAAAGAGGATGAGGTGGAATTTTGATGCGCTCAATACCCAAGGTCCTTGTGTGACGTTAAGGACAAATCTTCAAAAGAGCTCTTATTCTGATTGCTGCACAAGGGGCTTGGGATGTTGGGAGAATTTAGCCTTAATTGGGCATCAGAATGAAAATTCATGGTGGAAATGTAAAATCTCATTGCATATTGAAAAGTAGATGATTATATGCATGATGGAGACCACCGCTGTAGCGTAGGAAACTGCTAATTGGCATTAAATGTTAATGGGATTAATTCTGCTTCTGTGGGTGCGTTTCTCGTAAGACCCCACGTTATAAACCATCACTTTTCATTAGCCCAAGCAGATTATAGGTCAGCCAATGAGCACCTGTACTCACGTCCCTGCATCCGGCCTATTTTTGCTGATGAATCAAGTGGCTCAGAAAAAGTAGACCACATTTGTTGGTTTTTTAAAGACAAAAGGGCACTGTGGTTTGTCTGATGAGCGATTACAGAAGTGAGTGAGGTGAGTTCAGTGATGCCAAAAATCTGATGAGCATATGAAATTGGCTTACTTGCCTGCATGAAATTTTATATGGATTATCATTGTGAAAGAAAAAAGGTGCATGAAAATTATTTTGAGTTCTGTGTAGACCTGTTAACCCAACTTGCCTACAGAGAAGTCCCCGCGTAGGTACTTTGTGAAAGACCAGACGACAGGAATTGCAGGAAGCCTCCTCTTGGGAAAATGAATAAAATAATCAAATCAATTAGACCATCATGCAAGAGTCAAGACAGCTAATTTGAGTGAGGCCTTCCCAAGGAAGAGAATGCATTCATGAGAGCCAAGTGATTAAATGCTGAATTTCTTCAGTAAGCTTTCTCATTTTTCTGCCCATGCTGTGTCTGCTAATCAAGCATAATTTTCTTAAAAGTCTTTTCTATTCAGAATAACTTGTCAGACGCAATCTCTGGCTACTCCCTGGTCTCATTGGGGATATTCAATCCAAATTTTGGATAAATAAATCATGTTACACATTTTCCTAATTCGATGACTTCAAAGAACAGTGGGATACCTTTTGTTTTACTGAGTCAGAATGAATCTTTAAAAAAAATTGGTTTTAAGTATTTAACACACAAATGACAACTTTTGGAAGCCTCAGGAGAATGTGCAGAAAGTACATGCCAGGAATAAGGAGAGAAAAAAATGAATAAATTGAAGATTTGAATAAGTATACGTGCTGTCTTTCAGTACTTGCCAAGATCACATGTCAGCTCGGGGCTAGACTTTTAATTGAACTCCATTCTTGGCTCCTGGCCATTACAAGAGCAGAGATACCATTTTCAGCATGACCATGACATTCTCAACAAGATGTAGATGGGGCTTTGCTCTTTGTTCCCATTCGCAAGAGGGAAAGTGCCCAACCTGGCATCAGTGCCTTTGGTACCGAATAGGGTGCTGCTGCACCCCTAACCTGTGTGCAATTGCTGACCAGAAATGGGAAATACCACCTAGTGAAACACCGTAGCACAGACACTCAGCTCAAAACTTCACTTTTTTTTCTCCCCCAAAGTAATTTTATCTCATGATACCAAACTGTTGAAAAATAATCCCTTTTCTTTATATGCAGTCTACAAATATTTGAGGTATCAAGCACAGCGATGACTGTATGTAGGAGATGTCCAGCTACGCAACAGACTGCTGGAATGATGCCCTAGCTTTGGTTTACAGCATTAAAAAAGAAGTTATTATAGCTGTCCTCAATCCAGAAAGGTGCTTAGTGCCTTTTGTATCTTTGGCTTCCATGGGTGCTTCAGGACTAGGGCTTACAAGAAGTGGAATCACAGAATCATAGAATCGTTCAAGTTGGAAAGGACCTTTATGATCATTGAGTCCAACTGTTAACCCTGCACTGCGAAGTCCACCACTAAACCATGTCACTAAACGTCATTAGCCCAGGCACTTTCTCTTCCATGCAGTGGACATCCAAGTGGTTTTCCTCATAGAAGTCAAGCTGGAGGCTAAAGCTATCCAATGACAGAATTTTGTTTGCTTTTTTTTTTGTGGCAGGCAAGTGAGAATCGGAAGCTCCTGAATGCTTTGAAGGGTCTGCTGGATGACTTCCGCTCGGAGCTGCGGGATGAGGAGCGCGAGCGCCAGGGTCTCCAGCAGCAGTACGCCATGCACAAGGCAGCCTGGGAGGTGGAAATGACTGAACTGAAGTGTCACCTCGAACAGGTAACGTCCCCCGTGTCCAACACCGGTAAACAATGGCTGTGGTGTTTAATGAAATGAGAAATCTATGACAGCCAGGTTAGGGACTATATGTATTCCTTTTATCCTAGTGCCTGAAAGCCCTCCTGAATCCTGAGCAAAGCTTCACCCCTTGAGGTGCCTGGTGAATTCCAGTTGTCCCAGTATGTGTTCAGATACTGTGTAATGTAGGCGAGGATAAAGGAACTGAATCTATTCTTGCTGTATTTCTTCAGAAGAGTAGACTGGTAGTGTATCAGCTGTGATAAAGAGACGTGTGTGTCTATATTTATTGGCATTTATAGGTGAAAAAATGTCTTGATCATAGAATCACAGACTGGTTTGGGTTGGAGAGGACCGTTCAAGGTCATCTAGTCCAACCCCCCGCACTGAGCAGGGCCATCTGCAGCTAGAGCAGGGTGCTCAGAGCCCCAGCCAACCTCACCTGCAATGGTGCCAGGGATGGGGCAGCGACCACCTCTCTGGGCATCCTGGGACAGGCTCTCACCACCCTCAGTGTCAAAAATTTCTCCATTGCTGGGGCTCCTCTGGCCCCACTCCAACCGGTCCCTGTCTCTGCTGTGCTGAGCACTCCCGAGCTGGCCCCAGCACTGCAGGGGGGTCTCTCTCTCTCTCTCTCTCTCCCCAGAGCCCTGGGAGCAGAGGGGCAGGATCCCCCCCTCCCCTGCTGCCCACGCTGCTGGGGGTGCAGCCCAGGGTGCCAGTGCCTGCTGGGTGCCAGCGCACGGGGCCGGCTCAGCTCCAGCTGCTCACCCCAGCGCCCACAAGTCCTTCTCCCCAGGGCTGCTCTCACAAAATAAAACCTCAGTGACAGATTTACCTTAAACTCAAGATGGCCACAAAGAACACGACTTAAACGAACAGTGATTTAGAGCTTCATGCTTTTTCTTTACATGGGCGATAAACTCCCAGGGTGCTGCTTTGTCTGGTGTTTGGTGCCAGGATGGTGCTGCCACTCCTGCCCAGGGAGAAGAAAGATCTGCACCCTTCCTCATGGGGGCTTTATCAGGCTACCTTCACTGGTGATAATTTAGAACATCTAGTACCTTCTGAGCTGTGGAGTAAGTGTGAGAAAGTTAAAGTAAGTCATATCAACTTTGTTAAACTAGGATGCTGCTTTCTTATAGCTGGTTTGTTTTTCAGTTGGTTGATTGGTTGGTTGGTCATTTGAAAACAACCAGACTTTGGAAATTAGTAGTAGAGGACATAGGTGTTTTAAGATTTCCTTGTTGATGCAAGTGGCTGTAACAGGATGTTCTCTGCAGCTCAGTACAATTTTAGATGACTCAAGCAATGGCCTCTTGGCCATTTCTTTGGGGAGGCTGTTCCAGAAACTAGTAAACTTCACTTCTGAATCTAATCCACACTTCCCATTGCTCAGAAAGTTTGGGCTTATTTTCCACGCAGAGCAAGGTCAAGGTGTGGTCTCCCAGCAGACCTGCCGCCTCTCTTTTTTGAGGTCGACTTCAACCTCAGAGGCAGAAGTGTGTTTTCATGCTTTTCACTCCAGTTCACTTGCAGAGCCAGGGGACAGAGATGTGTCCCATTCTGAGTCATTCCCTGAGTTGTCATCAAAAGGTCAGAGGCTTCAGGGATGAATTCTGCACTTGCATGAACTTACACAAAGCTATTGAGCACTTCCTTCACTCTGACAACAGACCAGCAGCAGCCCAGGTTGACCAGGGAGGTTGTGCCATCCCTGCCCTTGGAGGTTTGTCAAGATACAACTGAACAAAGTCCTGAACAACCCAATCTGATCTCAGAGCCAACCCTGCTAGAAGCAGGGGTTGGATTAGAGACCTGACACCCCATTGAGCCTGCATTTTCTGTGAAACCTTGGGCCACCTCTTCTGATCTGGTCGAGCTGACCTCTGAGCATGAAGTGAAGGAGAAGGGAGGGAAGGTAGCACCAACCAACTGCCCTAGAGATCAGTTCAGATACCAGAACCTGCAGAGATGGGATGATGATCCTGGTGCATCTTCTGCTCTTCTCTTTTGCTGGAAGGTGTGAGGAGCTGTACAATAAGACCATTGCTGGGGGTTGTTCTGAGAAAAGTCTCTTCAGAAGATTAACGCACTCCCATTTAGGTTTCAAGCACACTGAGTTGGGAACACAAGAGCAGAGCAGTGGCTGAGGACATTGCCCTGACAATTGTCTCAGAGACGATATGAGGTTGGAGTTTATCTTCATTGCTGGTACCCACGCTTCCATCAGAAAGATCATAACTGATGCACATGAGCTGGTACATTTTGAGAAATGATTCACTGTGGTTTTCACTGTCTTGATTTTAAAACTTTTTTTCTAGTTGAACATATTTGATAATTTACTGAGATCTTAAGGTTTAAGAATTGCCTTCATTTTGCCATTACCTTTGTGGAGTTAGGTCTTTAACTCAAATTCATTGTCAGACACAGGCTTTTACCACAAAAAAAAAAAAAAGTTTAATCCCTGAGTAATGTTTTATTTTACTACCAGCTGGAAGGGAAGAGTGAGGAGACTTCAGGAGAAACAGGCCTCACTTCTGATGCAAAGGGAGCTTTTAAAAGGGAAAGAGAGGAACACAAGAAGCTTCTGGCTGAGAGCCACAGTGTGGTGATGGACCTCCGCTGGCAAATCCAGCACAGCGAGAAGAACTGGAACCGGGAAAAGGTGGAGCTTCTGGACAGGCTTGATAGAGACAGGAGAGAATGGGAACGTCAGAAGAAGGAGTTGCTCAGGCGGATAGAGCAGGTAAGGAGTCATCTTGGGATCAGCAATGGCTGGCTGCATGCACGAGGCGTTGCACCGTCACTGCACGTGGGCCAAGGTCAAGAGACCATATTAAGCAGCAGCACAGGAACTAATTTTGGTTCCTTGGCTACATCAGTGTTTCTCAGGCTACAAAACAATTTCCGTACACAATGGACTCGAAGGAAAATGCTCATAATCCCTAGAAAAGAGCACTTATGGGAAGTCAACTCCAGGTTAAAGGCCATTTCCTGCCTCATTTCAGTTATCTCAGACAGGGATGGTCCCATTGATTCATTCTGCTTGAATTATTCCGTGCATCTCTTCATGCTGAAACGCTCAATCCCACATGCAGGGTTATTCAAGGTTTGATATACAGCTTCCTGCCAAAAAAAGTTTGTTCATCTGTGAATTAGCCACCAAAGATGCAGCTGCTGTGACTGTTCAGTCTCAGCTGAATCCTTTTTTCTCTAGCAGAGCAACCTGGGGGTTAACATGAAGAGCCTTGACTGGTAACACCCAACCAACCATCAGTACTAAATATTCAGATGCTATTTCTGACTTTTGTTGTGTGAATTTTATGGCAGGGTTTAGTGGCACAAAGTTCTCTTTGGAGAGTCACTGGTACCTCTTTGGATGCTTATCCCTGTGAGCTGTATTTTTTAATATTATCTCTTCAGTATACCCTCAATAACTTGAGGGACCTAACCTTGCTGGAACTGCTTTTTCAATTCCCTGGGAATGGGGCACATTGACAGAGGCAACAGAGAAGTACCTGGCCTTTAATTCTCTTTAAACCCGACATAGCCTCTCGGTGTCATTTTGGGACAGCCAAGAAAATAGCTTTTAATGAGTCCTGGAGCTGATTTCTTTTGTTACTATTCTGAGACCTCTAGGCTTCAACTATCTGTTTACTGTCCAGCAAAGTCGTACAGAGAATTAGCAATAAATAGGGAAAATAAAAAAAAATATGATATTAAGCTCATTTCAGAGGATGAGATGATCAGAAATCGCATTCAAAATCTTGGCTACCTGCCTGCAAAACTCCATCTTCACTTATAATCAGACATTTCCCTGGATGACAGGAAGCTTCCAAATATTTGCAGGCTTTTAGTTGAATATCCTCTCCAATTGCAGCCGTGCCCTGCTTTATATGGAAACAATTAGTGTATCTCCAAAGTCCTACTCCCCAAGGTTTTTCTGTGCATATTCCATATATGGCAATATATAGAGGATGAGGCGACTACACCAGTGTGTATGTTTGAAAAGCAGAGTCTAAGAGATGGTAGAAGCACGTGCGTCAAACTTCCTACTAATATTTTTTTTTTTGCCTGTCTGCTTTCACACAGCTCCTGAATAATACATATATGATAAGGGGGAAGCTCACACCAATGTATAAAACATATAAAATACTTTACTCTAGATGGTTATGGGAATACTGCTCACATAGAAAAAACATGATGACCTACTTTTTCCAGAGCTCAACGTTGTGTTTGGGATTTTTTTTCCCCCTTTTTAAGTACACTGTCACTTTGTTTTCCCTTAGAGAATCTCCCTCCACTGTGCTCCTAAAGCTAACTGTGCAAATATTTAAACCCACAAAAGCACCTGTATGAAAAATTGTGTGCTTAAAGGCATGGGGACTCAAAATCATTAGTCACTCCTGAAAAGTCAGGCTAGTATTTCTGGCTTTAATCCTGCTGTCAGCTGTCTGAGATTCAGAGAGTGAGCCAGTACCTGTCCTGGTTTCTCACAAAGATTGCCAGATCATCATCCTTCTAGGAGCTCTGAAAATCTGGAAGGGCTTGCAATTGGAGCCATGTATGCAGAAAACTTGTGATTACCATTTCTCCTTCCTGTGGGTTTTGCCCATATGCTGAGGAATGGACTATGGAATCTCTTGAGATATACCTTCCAGCCCATACCTTTATAGGATACCTTAAATTATCTCTTTTTAGCTGTTTCGGATTTTGTATATCATGAGCAAAACACTGAAGGTGCATCCCCCTTTTTGTAGACCTGAATCAAGCAAAAATCTCACTGATTTCTGCCCAAGTGCAAATTTTAATCATTTGGGACCCAAAGTGGTTTGATCTGCCTTAGGCAATACAATGTCTGCTTATTTTTCCAAATGCGTGCAAGAAGATTAAAATAATTTTTTTTGTGTGTCCTAAGCCTCCAGGGTCCTAGGGCAGGACTTGCATTTGCAGGTTATTTTCACTACTGTCTCGCAAAACATCAGAGTTACTGATCAGATCCCTCCTGTCGAAAATATCACCATCGTCGAAAATATCACTTCCTTCAGCTCTCCTGTTGTATTTACAATTAAAAGGAGCAGTTGAACACAAAATCTAATTTTAAGATTGGCAATTTCACGAGTGGCTCAACCCTCCCTTCCCTCAGCTTTTGCAAAGTGTAGAGTTAATAGCTTTGATGGCCCTGCTGTAAAATATGCATTTTTCTTCAGACGTGTTTTGCATGCCTAATTCATCCCTTTGACAACACTGTTCTGTACCAATAGTCAACTTTTGAGCCATGCACTCAGGCTGGACCATCTATAAAACAAAGCTTTTGTCTTTTGTTAAGTGGAATTTTCCACCGCTGGAGACAAGGGATGTACATTAAAAGTGCAACCTTTGTATTGCTGACCAAGAAGAAAAGTGGTTTTGTTTTGATGAGACTCCAAGTCTCTCACCTTTCCTTGAGCTTCTGCTTGGATTACTTTAGGTTCTCATATCAAGACTGCATTTAAATAACAGCCTAGTGTTGATTTGTTTCCCTAAAAATGAGATGAAAGAGAGATGCATTATTTTGTGTGTATACATATCTATACATCTATGTAACAAGCAAAACTATACACACACAGACATTTACTCACTCAAAACCCAATGAGTAACAGCATCAAAGTCTTCGAGGCACCTCCCTTTGCAGAAGGGCAAGTACAGCAAAGGTGGTGTCCCTGGAGCCAGGCGGGGAGTTCATGGTGCCTCCCCAGGGTATGGGTTCCTGGCTCCTGGGCAGGATGAGTTGCGGAACACCCTAAATTACATCAGTAACTGCTGTTCCTTTTCATTTGCTGTGTCTCCAGCTTCAGAAGGAAGTGAGCCCGCGAAGAGGAGGTGGTTTTCTGTGCGACCAGAAAGAGAATAACCTTCGTCCATTTATGACCCAGGGGAACCTTCACGTGCCTCGTCCGTTGGGGTCAAGATCCTTCTCTGATTCCGACGCCATTCAGTTTGATGATCGCTCACTGTCCAAGTTGAAGGAGAGTGATCGGTGCAGTGCCACAGAAAACCTCTTCCTGGAGTCGCTGTCCCTTGATTCCCCTGACGAGTCTGATGAGCATCGGTCTCGGCAGCTGGACCGGGAGAAATTCTTGACTGGGTTAACAGAAGTATGTCCTCTTCTGCTTTTATCAGGCCTGCGCGTGGTCTTTCATGTCAACATCTCTGCGTAGCAAGTGAGATGTTAGATCATAGGCACTGCCTACAGTTACCCAGCAGTGAATTTGGGATGGACACCAAGTTGTTCCTTGTTGCAAGCTTATTAGGCCAATGTCAATCCCCTGAGAAACTGGGAGCCAGCCTAAAGGTCACCTGGTGGCCATTCATATTATGTATGATAACTATGACACAACATATTGGTTTAGAAGGTCTTAAATCTCTCCCAGTTGTAAGTAGATACATATATATGAAGAAACATGGACTATATTTTGTTAGTAAAGCAGTAAGTGCTGTAAAGAGGCACTTCATGGAATCATAGAATGGTTTGCGTTGGAAGGGACCTTGCAAGGTCTAGTCCAACCCCCCTGCAGTGAGCAGGAGCTTCTTATCTAATCTTATCTAAATAGATAAGCATGAGCAAGTGAGATGAGCTGTTAAAAAAAATAAAGTTATTCTTTATCAGCAAAATATCCCCCCCCCAAGATCACACCATAAAGCTGTCAAGATTCCAAGTTCCTATTGTTCCTTGAATGTCAGAGGCTGTTGCAGAACAAGAAGTACTCAGAGACTGGCCGAAGTTAAAGTTATCAGCACATCATTTGGTGCAAGTTTTGAGGCTTTTCTTCTTGTCTGAAAATTCAGGTTGGACATTCAGCTTGTGCTCTGAGCACTTGAATACTGGTTGAGGAAGTAGAAGCTTCCCAGTCAAAGACGTATCTGTGTCCTCTCGCTTGAAAATGTGAGCACTCTGGAAAAGAGTTTGTCAACAGGTCAGCTCTCAGTCTCCCTACGGGACCAGGTTCACTGGTGAGCCTTGGCTGGGACATGGGCACCTGTGAGAATACAACACAAGCATTTCTTTGAGATGTCTAGTGTTGTTACTCAGCTAAAGGACTAGGAAATTAAATTCTTTGAGAGGAAGAAGAGCAGAAAAGATGGAGAGAGGCAGGAAATGTGACCACCCTTCTTACTTTTTATGTAGCTGTTTTGGTACCTCTGTATTCCAATTAAATCTTCCTCCCTCAGTGCCATAAACGTACAGCTGGCAGTGTGGGACCCAGTATTTACTATGCCTTAGCTATAAAAGCTGAGACATGTCATGTCTTCATACATGTCCAAGTGCTCAGTGAAGAATGTTGATACTACTGCCAGGGATCTACATGTTGTGTTTCATTTTGATTGCTGTTTTCTTTCCTTCAAATTCAGTCTGATACTTAAGAAGGGAGATCTCTCTTCCCTTCCTCTTCATACATTCCCACCATTAACAAACGTTGGCAACAAAAATTGGTACCTTGGTGATATTTGTGTAGCTTCCTTCCTTCAAAACTTGCTTTAGTGAAGCCTGGACAAAGTCTTTCCCCTGCGGAGGGTTTGCTCAACCGAGACTGATTGGAGATTAATGAAGAGCTGAGCTGAGGATGCAGAGACAGCTGCAGCCTGCTGCCTGTTCCTCTTCACTGTATTTCCTTTGTGGTCCTAACTGCAGTAGAAGTCAATCAGAGAATCATAGAATTATAGAATCATTTATATTGGAAGAGACCTTTGAGATCACCAAGTCCAACCATTAACCCAGCACTTGCCAGAGCACCGCTAACCCATGTCCCTCAGCACCACATCTCCACAGCTTTGAAACCCCTCCAGGGATCATGGGGACTCCACCATGTCCCTGGGCAGCCTGGGCCAGCCCTGGACAACCCTGGAGGGGAAGAAATTGTTCCTCAGGTCCAACCTAAACCTCCTCTGGTGCAACTTGAGGCTGTTTTCTCTTGTCCTGGTGCTAGTTCCTTTGGAGAAGAGACTGACTCCACCTGGCTCCAACCTCCTGTCAGGGAGTTGTTGAGAGCCAGAAGGTCTCCCCTGAGCCTCCTTTTCTCCTGGCTGAACAAGCCCAGGTCCCTCAGCCGCTCCTCAGCACATTTGTGCTCTACACCCTTCACCAGCTTTATTTCCCTTCTTTGGACATGTTCCAGCACCTCCAGATAAGGGTAACAAAGCTGATGAAGGGTCTAGAATCCAACCCTCAACATGATTCTCCATTTAGTTAGATCAGATTTACTCTGCAATAACTCCACTGAAGCCACCAATGTTACTCCACACTTACACCAGAGTGAATCCAAGGAGGAGCAGTTTACTCCTGTTTTCCACCCCTGACTCTGGATAAATACCAGGACAATACTCGCTGAGTTAAGCGGAGCTCTTTAAGAATAGTCACAATTTGAAACACGCCTTGTTCTTGATTTCCAGAGGTCAAATAAAAGTAAAAGGTACTAATACTCTTCTTTTCCTGATCGTATTTTGTATTCCCTATAGTTTCTTAGAAATATAAGCAAACAGTTAAAGTAATAACTGTAGAGCAATTGCTTCAGAAGTACCTGTTAAAAAAAACAGCCCAACTTGTTATGGGAATTGTCACAGGGAAATAATTGCCATAAAAACATCTTGATGCCATTATAAGCTGTAGGTATTCCCCCTATGAAACAAGTAATAGTTTTCCCACACATTTAATGAGCTTCAACTGGTGCTGTTTGTTGGTTCCTAGAGAACATATAATGAAATCTTATGTCAAAGGACCCCAGTTTATCTCTTATTTCAGCACAGCTAGGTCTGGGAAAAGCAGATAACCTCCACAGAACAGATTCACTCACAAACATATGGTCCAAACCAATATATTGTCCACGTGTTAAAAAAAAAAAGCTATTTGGAGCTCACTTCCATTTGTGATTACACAGGACTATGGGAGTTCAAGGCTGTTGTAGATTGTCCATATGGGCTTTCTTTGTGCAGTTGTTGTCCTGGTGGGATGGCCCATTCTGCTACCAATGTACAAAGAGTATAATATTCTCACTGGCAATTTAAGATTCCTCACCAGAGGGAAAATCAACCACTTCTTAGAGACAGACCTATCTGGTGCAACTAATGGGAAGTGAATGACAAAATACCCACAAGCTCCTGCCACCAGCAAGTTCAGAGAGAACTTGAGGGTTGTAACTAGATGATCTTTAAGGTACCTTCCAACCCAAACCATTCTATGATTCTATGAACTTACCATGTTTGTTTCTTTTTTTCTTCAGGAGGAAGAAACACACACAGGAAATCTTCAAAGGTGAGTAAGACTTACAGGGAAAAACCCAGCAAACATCCAGCTGCCAGGGCTGTAGCTCTCTGGTGGCCAAACCACAGACCTGGAGCATAGCCCTGCCACCTCCTAAGCAGCCTGAGAATCAGATTAGTGGGTTTACCCAGGGATTAATTTGTCTCAATATGCCTTTAAGATCATCAAGTCCAACTGTTAACCCAGCAGTGCCAGGGCACCACTAACCCATGTCCCTCAGCACCACATCTCCATGGCTTCGAAACCCCTCCAGGGATCATGGGGACTCCAGCACTGCCCTGGGCAGCCGGGGCCAGCCCTGGACAACCCTGGAGGGGAAGAAGTTGTTCCTCATGTCCAACCTAAACCTCCCCTGGTGCAACTTGAGGCTGTTTCCTCTTGTCTCATTGCTTGTCCCTTTGGAGAAGAGACCAACCCCACCTGGCTCCAACTTCCTTTCAGGGAGTTGTCAAGAGTGAGAAGATCTCTCTTGATAACTACACTCGTTTGCATTTTTAGGTAATCCCATTCAGAGAGTTTATTTTTTTTGTTCAGTTTCTTTTTTTTCTCTAAAAGAAACCAGTAGGAGAACTCAGCTGATTATGCTGGTTTGTACAAATAAACAAAATACAGGAAAGCCGAGAATCCAGCTGGTAAAGTCGCGAACACTCGTTTTCTGTGAACGGTGTATTTCTGAAATGCCTCCTACTGCTCCCTATTTCAGGCACTTGACAAGCAGTGATCCATGAGAAAGCAGTAAAATACGAGCCATTGATAACCTATTTGGTGCTTTTAATGTCACATCAGGAGTGTTTGCGTTCCGCAGCTCTTTTAAAGATAATAAAAGGCAGCTTTTATGAAAGAGAGGGATAAAGTGGTTTTATATATAAGCAGACAGTGAAAGTTGGGTCTCCTGAATTCACTGGTGCTGTTGACAATAAGTTGCTCTGTGAATTTCCAAGCCTGGGGGTGACTCTCTGGTGTTTCCCTCTCCAGGGCGATGTCCGTCTCCTCCATGTCAGAATTTCAGCGCCTGATGGATATTTCTCCATTTCTACCAGAAAAAAGCTTGCCTTTATCCAGCAGCAAAGATGACATAACTCCTCCCCTGTCTCCTGATGATCTGAAATACATCGAGGAGTTCAACAAAAACTGGGATTACAGTAACTCTAGGAACCATGGTGGGGCCACCGAGAAGCCTGCAGAAGGCTGGGCAGAAAGGACAGAAATTGGGAAAGCTGGGAACGATTCTCCTTCAGATCCCTTCCAGGCATCATCATGGTACCTCACCACCAGTGTCACTATGACAACAAACACCATGAGCAGCCCGGAGCACTGCCAGAAGCAGCCAGCGAGGAGTCACGGTGTAACTGAAAAAATGGGAGTTCGGGTCTTTCACAGCCCGCCGGTTGTCCGTAGGTTTGATAACTCAGTGCTGGCTGGCAGCGAAGGGAAAAACCAGGTTGAGCCAGACTTCTTGTTTTCTGTGACCAAAGCTATGGGGAATGTCACCGAGACAAAAGGTGCTTCCTCGGACATGTTCGGAAGATGGTCTTGTGACCTGGCCAAACATCACAAGGATTTTCTGGAGAGTAGTCTTCATCCCATTGAACGGCCTATTTGCACTACTGTGGGCTTCGCCTCCCCCTTGCACAGCTTGGAGATGTCCAAAAACATGAGCGATGACATGAAGGAGGTCGCTTTCTCTGTCCGGAATGCAATCCGCTCTAACTCGACTTCAGCAGAGCCTCAGTTTAAGGACACCGCGTGTCAAACCAACGGTATGAGAACCACAGGGACGCAGACCACCCAGACCATCAGCGTTGGCTTGCAGACGGAGACCCTGCGCAGTATCACCAGCAGTCCACACAAGTGTCTGACACCAAAGGGGGGGTCCACGCCTGTCTCTTCACCATCCAGAAGCCTAAGAAGCAGGCAAGTGACCCCGGTCATTGAAAAGGTCCAGGCTAAGTTTGAACGCACATGCTGCTCCCCCAAATATGGCTCTCCAAAGCTGCAAAGGAAAATCCTTCCCAAATCAGAGCAGCCAAATAACCGGCCTTTGCCTGGCACGCCTCAGAAAGGCTTCAGTGAGTCCGCTTGGGCTAGATCGACTACTACGAGGGAGAGTCCCGTCCACACCACGATCAACGATGGCCTCTCCAGCTTGTTCAACATTATTGACCATAGCCCCATCTTTCATGAGACCTTCCAAAAATGCCCCAGGTCTAGCAGCCGGTCCAGGTCAGCAGAACCCAGACCAGATCTGGGCCCCGTGCAGGAGCCATGTACAAATGCCCGGGGCAGATCACCCAGTCCTCTCCGGTTGGGGACAGAGACACAAAAGGAAGAAGGGGCTGAGGTGACAAGCATCAGGCAGGACTTATCTGCTCCTCCTGGGTACACACTTACAGAAAATGCTGCCAGGGTGTTGAATAAGAAACTTTTGGAGCATGCCTTAAAGGAAGACAGAAGGCTACCTTCACACAGCCCACCAAGTCTTAGCAATGACAACTGCACAGGAGAAATTGTCAAAGTAGATCCAGGGTCCATAGAGGTAATGAGTTTGTTTGTTCTTCCTCCTATAGCTAAATGCACTCTTCTTTGACCGAACGCGTTACAAGATCTCTTGCAGTCCTCGGGAGTATTTACATTGAGTATCCCAGCCCTGTCATGGTACCACCAGCAAGTCCCAGTCATGAAACTATTGGATTAGTCACTGAAGAACTCATTAAAGGATTGAGTTTCTATCCTAAGAGCTTATCGGGCTTGAAAGCATCAGAAGAGCTTTTATCCTTTACAGGATAAAGATGCCTTTACAGGATAAAAGTGGTTGTCCCCTGAATGACTGGGATAAGGGGTTTCTGTCACAAAACAAACCATGTGTTACAGATGCTCTAGGGACTTGAGTAAGTTTCTCTTTCACACTGGGTGCTAAGGTAGAATCCTTCTCCTACACAAGAATGGGGTTTTAACAAGTCTGGGTGGAAAAGCAGTCTCTACAGTACCCTGAACCAAAACTTCAGGGCCTTCAGTGTATCTTTTCTGGATGTATCTCATTAAGTTTGGCATGGGTCTGTGAATGTGATTAAAAGGAGTGACGTTTGGTACTGGCTGTTGCTGCCTCACAAAAATAAGGGAAAAACCCCAGAAAATTAAAAAGAGATTCAACTAGTCTCAGCACATACCTAGTGTTTCAGAACTCTGAAACTGGTATTTTGCTGTCAACAGTCATCATCATCTGTCTCAGCAAGTATGCCCAGGTATTGGGGGTCAGAGGCTCAGGTACAGTAATCAGCAAAAAAGAGGGTCCAAGGATGGACAAAAGCTTTTAGTTACCAGGGTCTAAGCCTCCTGTTTCTGGTGAGATTTTGCACATCAGAGCATTGCCCTGAGGAGGCCTGGAGAAGGTGAATTATGCCCAGTAATATAATTGTGAATTCTGCCCAGTGTTGCTGGTCAGTGCTACTCCCCAGGGCAGGGGCAGGAGCCCGTCATCCTCTCTGCCCCACATTGCCCCTTTAGCATCCTGATGTTTTGGTGGGCCCCAATGACAGGGCAGCATCTCCTCCTTGAACCCCTGTGCGCCCCAGACATCCCACCCTGGCCTCACTAGGCTGACTCCTACCACTGCAGCCTCAGATAGCCTCAAGGGATGGTACAAACCCCATTTTCTAACTCAACATTTGGCTTGAAAGGTTTGAAGGCAGCTCAGCACTCTGAAGCTTGCCCTGCACTAGTGGATGGTTCCCAATGGACAATCGGTTCCTCTCAGAGGAACTGCTCAGAGGCCATGCCCTTTCTTGGCTAACAGAAGATCCAAAGCTGAGGATATATTCCCTATAAGCAGTTGAAACAAATAGAAACAGGGAATTTTGTAGCACATGCACATTATAAATAACAGCCAGCTTTGTGCACAAACCTCAGAGTGAACAGAAGTGGAAAGTGGCCTCATTTATTTGATTTTCTCTTTTTTCTACCTATCCCTATATTTTGTCCTTAGTTTGAGATCCTGGGGATGCAACACCACTCCTTCTTAGAAACCACGTTGTGCTCTTACAGATTCAACGCAGCTTTGCCTTCAAGGCTTCCCTGGAAACTCTTGATTTCCTCCTGCACCTTTTTTAAATGTCCCGGCTGATTTCAAGTCTAAGTAAACATCCCCCACCATTGGATGTCATCCCCCACCATCGGATGTCATTCCCCATCTTCACAAATTGTTGTTGGCAAAATACGACTAGCAAAAAAAAAAATACAACTAGTACCTGAGTTTGATGCCCGGAAAGATTTTGTTTGGCAAAAACTCATTGACCATCAACCTGAAAATTGCTCCTCTTTGTGAATTCTTGGTATCTCTTGCCTAGGTTTGTGTGTGTGTGTGTGTGTGTGTGTGTGTGTTCTGAGCCTCAGAGCTAAGGTTTGGTTTTCTCTGCAGCTCTTACTAGGTTGTTAAGACTGGTGTCTAGGTGCAGAGGTTGTGATCTTTAGGTGGCCTTTCTCAGGAGTGTTCATTGACAAGGAAGGTGGTGGGTGTTCACTTGCTGAGCTCGGTTTTACCTAGATGAGGTGATGCTCTACAAGATGGGCTTCATGGAGCATGAGCTCACTGCTGAAAACAAAACAGCAAAGAAGCTTAGAGCCTGCAGATGCCTTGGGTTATTTATGGGTTACAATGAGCACCCTTTCTAACAAACACCACTTACCACATTTTGTCCAAAGCCAGATGAAGCAGTTCAGGGTATGGTGGTCTTGGAGGAGGCAAGGTTGTGTTTGGGGCAGCCAGAGGCGTTGCCCCTTCCACCTTCCCACAGATCCCTGCTTTGCTTCCCCCTCACCCATTGGGTTCTGGCCAAGACAAGTGACCTTACCACCAAACGCCTTCTTGTTTCTGCAGTCATAGTGTGGTATGTTAATGACTTTTAGACTTGCATGGAGCACAGGTTGGTGGTTTTTCTTTAACTTGAGCTTCTGAGTGGTTTAGTTACAT
This sequence comes from Todiramphus chloris collaris, assembly GCA_025345505.1. Taxonomy (NCBI): domain Eukaryota; kingdom Metazoa; phylum Chordata; class Aves; order Coraciiformes; family Alcedinidae; genus Todiramphus; species Todiramphus chloris. The sequence goes on along the minus strand of JANVCC010000047.1, from coordinate 6,648,275 downwards.
AATTTCCTGTTATATTCCTGCTGTGAGTATGAAATGTAGTTCATATATATATATATTTTTAGATATTTACATACATATGTATGTGTGCAATGTGAGTGTATTTGCATACAGAGTAGCAATAACTTTGTAGTTTCTAACTTTGCCCAGAGCTTCTGAGAAACAAATTCAAATGCAGCCAGCTAGGCTCTTATCCTGCTAATTCACTAAAGCTCCTATCTTAACTTGCGTGTCATGGGATTTAGAAGTACCACCATTAAAAATGCAGATTGTCATTGCCTAATGAACAGCATAAGAGCTGTAGGAATATTTGTCTTCTATGACTAGCAAGGGCATAAGATTCCTAGAGGTTACCCAACAGCCCTGGGCTGGTGGGGGATCAGGGTCATTTTTGGGGACAGCTCTGGAAGGAAGCTGTTGAACCCTTCAGCGTGGGAGGGGGAACGTTAACAAGAAGGGAAGGTGTTGTCAGAATTAAAGGGCTTTTGCTTTGGTTTGAGTCTCCCATCCAGAGTAACCGTTAAATAGGAACAAGGGAGGAGGGTGAGGCGAAGGGCTTTTGTGAAACCTGAGCGACGTGAGAAAAACATGAGCAAAGCAAAACAGCAGACACTTTTTCGTTTGTTAACGATTTCCCAAGCAGAATTTCACCTTTGAAATCAAGTGAAGGGAGACAAAAAAAAAATTAAAATACAGCTTTATTCCCCTTTCACGGTACCGTGTTTTCCCTTGACTGAATTGAGGTTGGCGAAGGGTAACAGCTATCTTCCTCTGCTGAGTCGAAATGTTTGGTTTGTTTAATGCTATGTCCACTGCTGAGACTGTGCTAGGATTGTAAAAGGTTGGTTTGTTTGCTTGCTTCCTTCCTAAATCTTTTTCTGCTAGTGGCCTATCTTTTATTTTTGATTATTCGTTTCCCTCTGGTAACAGCGGTAACATGATCTGAACGTGGAGTAACATCTGGAGGCTTCCTCCTCGCTGACGTGAAAGTCTTCATCTTAAAGAAATAATTGATTAAACCAGTTCTTTCCAACCTACTTGCTTTCTTTTTCTTTTCTGTCTGTTCTGTCCAGAACCAAACTGTCTTATTAACTACCCCCTGGGGACTCTAACCCTGCCTGCCTCACTTGCTGTAAGTCCTTTCTACCTTGTTTCCAGAGCTTTCCGAAAGCGGTTCATTTTTGAAGGCGTGGGTTAACGGAGGGCAATAAATGACCACAGCTCCAGAGCTATCGGTGAGGACCCAACAGCCCCGTGGGCTCCTTTGTACGCGATGGTCAGGAAGGGCTCAGCACAGGAGCCCGGTCTGCCGGCTCCTGCAGCAGCACCGGGCTATGAAGAGGTCATGCTTAAGTCCAAATTTGTGCTGTTGGGGTTCTTGGGTGAAACTTGAAACTTTGGTGAAACTTCACCTCCAAAAAATAAAAACTGGCAAAATTTAAGACCAATAGAAAGGTATGGAAAAACCCACAAACAAACAAAAAAACGATGGGGGAGGGAGTCAACAATTCAATAATTTCTAGCAAACACCTTATTTGCGTGACAAATGCGCGGCACTGCTTCTGGCTGCCCCAGGGTGAATTCCCCCTGGCCCCGGGCACAGCCATGGGTGGAGAGGACAAAGGAGAAGACTCCAGCATCGACCCATGGCCTATGGTCGCTTTTGCTCACGAAGCTGATCCTGGCCCAGTTTTGGCCAGTGGCTGCAGTTGCCGCAGCAGAGGGAGGGAAGAAGATGTTCAGATATGAGCTGTGACCATCCACTCTGCCTCAGAGTCAGAAAAAGGATGGATGAATGAAAATAGGCATAGCCATGGTGTCTGACAGCCTGGCTTAGGAAACTAGAGCTGGAACCAATAATTTTAATAATATTATAATAATAAAGATGGAACCAGTCATTTAAACAATAATAAATTAATAAAGCTGGAACCAATAATTTTAATAATAATAGAATAATAAAGCTGAAATCTATAATTTTCAGGCTAAGAAATGCTGCCTCTCCACTCCCCCCCCCCCACCCCCCCACCCCCCACAAGCAACCCCCAAACTAAATTCCCCATGGGATATGAATTATTTTAAACATTTCTAGCTGTGACAGCTACATGTGGCAAGCCAAGAGAGGGTTTCCCAAACCGCACCAGACAGTTTCCTCTTCGTGGATGGATTTCCTTAGTGCACACCAAGGAAGCCACGCTGCAAGCTGGAGGAGGGACTGGCTTAGCATCCAGATAACACTGCCGGTCACTTGCTGGTCCTGGAGCATCATCTGTTGCCAACACAGCATTCTGCTGGGCATGTGTACAGCCCAGATAAGAAGAGCTTAACCCTGCCCTTGGGTAAAAGCTGGCCAACATCTGCGGGCATGCTGGAGAGAGGCTTTTGAACTGGGAGGCAGCAGCAGGAATAAATTTTATCGCCACGCTGCCTCTCGTTTGCTGCTCTAAAACTTGGATAAAGCGGCCAGAAGCAAGCAGGGCTCTGGAGATAGTGTTTTAAGCCGCTGTACAGAAAGAGGCTAAGACAAAAAAAAAAAACCAAAACAGCAAATCTCATAGCCTCAGCTCAGCGTTGCTGCACACAGGGATTTCCCTCAACAAATCTGAGTCTGGAGGCAGCTTTCACAGACCATATGTTACCCCAGGTGCAGCAGGGTAAGGTGAAGTGAGGACACGCAGTCAGTCTTCTTGGGAGCACCAATTTATGTTGGCAGGGGGTTGGACTCGATGATCTCTAGAGGTCCCTTCCAACCCCTACCATTCTATGAGTCTGTGTTTCAACCTCACTGCTGCTTTGGTGAGGGTCGTTGTGAAGTTTGTGGCACAGAGATGGGGTGGGGGTGGGGGGTGAGGAGGCAGAAAAGCCAGGATCTGTAGCCCCCTGAGCAGCTTCTGCAGTGTCTCATAGGTCTCCTTCTCTGTGAGTGCCAAGGGCAGTTGAGCACAGCTCTGCCTCAGGGGTGATGCCTGACTGTAGATCATCCCCTTGGCTGCCTGTTGCCCAAAGGCCACGAGCTTCACCCTTTACAGAGGTTTCCCCAAGTCTGGTGATGCACTCTGTCCAAAACATGTGCCTCCACCAGCTCCATTTCCCATACCTCACTTCTGTCTCTTCCAAATCGATCTTGCTGTCATGTAACATTCATGTGTGGTCTTCCCACTGCAACAGAGAGGTTCAGTGGCACGTCACCTTTGTTCACTGCCAATCACATCATGTTACCTACTCTAATGTTCTCCACCCCTAGTCACATTTCTCCTTCTACATGTGAAACACTGAGTCCTTCCTGCTCTATCGTCCTACTTCTGCCTTGGTTTCCCTCTGCCTTGCCATGCCAGAGCTTTTCCTTTGCATTGTTATCATTTCTGGTCTGTCTCTTCATTTACCACCAGTTTGCATTCTGGTTTTTGAGACTGGGTTTTATTGAGCCCTCCTGTCCTCTCCAGTGACTGCTCCTCAGTGTACGCATTTCTGTAGGTTGACAAACTCCTCTGATTTGCTTTTCTAAACTACGATGTATGCAGTGAAATGCTGAAGTTTGCCTTTGAAATGCTGAAGTTTGGCTTTAGCACTACAAGGTGGATTTGCTCCTGCAATCACTCATCTTGATGTACTAGGCAGGAAGCCTGGCTGTGCCACAGGCAAAGTCCATCGATATTAGAAGTAATTACCAATGTAGTGCCAAGGTGAGAAATCACAACTGCAGATTGTGTCCAATTGCAAAAAGCCTGAACAGTGGAAAGTTGGTAGAGGAATAAAATTTCAGGTTTGGGGTGGCTTTTTTTCCATTTCTCTGAATGTTACTTTTAATGTTCAGTACCACTGAGTCCTGTAACTCAGGCTTCAGCAGCTGGCAGTAAGGAGAGATGGTCCAGAAGATGAAATCTATACATAAAACTCCTCTCTAATCCAGATGGAGATCATAACTAGACCTGCAGTCATTATTCTGCTGCTAAGAAAGCTGTCCTGCATGTCGTTCTGAACTCTGAAGCAGACAAAAGAAGTGGGTGGTTGATTTTTCACTCTGCTTGCAAATCCCAAACCTGGCCCTTTTATGCCAGGTTTGCACTTTGAGCAAAGCAATGAACTGTGGATTTTCCTCAGTTGTCCTGCAAATGTGCTTTACAGCTCCTCTCTTTCTAGCACAAGGAGAATTAGCAAATGGAAGTTTGTCAGCTACTCATCCCAGACCTCTTTCTTTCATTCTCTCCTTCCCCGTTCCATCCCTCACGGACAAACACGCAGATACCCGGAGCCCACGCACAGCCAGCTGTCCGCTGCTTGCTTCAGTCCCGTGCCATGACAGATGCTCAGCTTTAGTTTGTACTCCTTGTTTCTTAATTGTTCGCGTAGCCAGACGGCTCCTAATGCAAGTCACTAACCCTTGTTTTGCTTTCTTGGCTGCCAAGGAACTACCTTGTTCTGCACTAGCCCCGTCCCTCCAACCCTGCTTCTCCCGGCCAGAGAGACCAGCGAACCGGCGCCCACCGTCGCGATGGGCTTCACATTCCCCTACTGCCTCACAGTCCACCGGAGACCTGATTTCCTCGGAGGAGAGCGGAAGCCAAGAGCCATTGGCAGAGACCCCCAGCCAGGGAGGCGAGCCAGCCTGAACCCCTACGGGAACAGAGTGGGGAGGTGGCTATGATTCGCCTCGGCCAGGTCGCCTACCAGCTGTCTCTGCCGCGAAGGAGAGAGGTCTGCTCGGAGAAAGGTCCGCTCGGAGAGCTCCAAGAATGTTCTCAAGATGCAGCTGCTGAATGTCCGACCTGGGAAACAGAGGTGTTTCTAGAATGAAACAGTTAACGTGCCTGTAATAACTTAATTTTTTTCATAGCTGAGAAAACTATTTTTGTCTCCATCTTTTCTACATAACAGTATATTAAAAAAAGGAAAAAAAAAAAAAAAGGAAAAAAAAATGGTCAAAATGATATAAAGTAAGATTTAAAACAAAATGTAAATTAAGTTTTAAGGGAATTTGAATACGTGCTCGCGCTCTCTCCAAATACTGACTGCCTTTTGGTTATATTTGCACTGTTATGTTCTCGATTTTGGTTTTGGGTTGGTTTTTGGGTTGTTTTTTTGGGGGGGTGTGTGTGTTTTTATTATTTTATGTAAAACTAGGGTCTTAAGTTAATTTTATTCTATTTTAATGTCAGTGTTACCGGTTTTTAAAAGTGAGGTTCTTAAAGATGCTTCAACTGTCTGAAGCAATACCTTTTAAGTAGCAAAGAAAGCCATTAAGCTAGGTCACTAGACTTGTATTAATTGAGCTGGAGGGGAAAACAGGTAAACAGGAGAAAAAGTGTAAGGAGAAATAAGTGAAAGAAATAAGAATGCCTCAGAAAGTCTTACGGAGTTAGCTGTAAAATACACCTACGATACTTGACTTGCATGCCTCTGGGTCCTCGCACTTTAGTGCATGTACATACTGCTACTGTACCACCATGTAAATGTGAGTCAACCTGTTCCACTGTAATATTGTTGTGACTTTACCTGTACTGTACTTTTATTGTTGGTATTCTTGCATTGACTATACAAAAAAACAAAAAAAAAAGAGAGAGAGAGAGTTTTTAAATTATTGTTAGCAGTGCAAGTGGCTACGTACGGCGTTTACCGAGACCTTCCTTCGTTTGGGGAAAACCACAGAGATCTCTGGGCATACTAAATTGTAACTGGTCTTGTTTAAGAGTCTGGTGAAGACCATGTGAAGTGGAAATAAAACCCTCGATATTTACAAGCTGCTCGAGTTCTTTGTGATTGAGAAGCTTCATGGGTGCACTCAGAAGAGTGTGGCCTGCGGGTTAAGGGAGGTTCTCCTCCCACGCTACTCTGCCCTGGTGAGGCCACCTCTGGAGTCTGTGTCCAGTTCTGGGGTCCCCAGTTTGAGAGAGACAGGGAACTACTGGAGAGAGTCCATCAGAGGCTAAGAAGATGCTGAGGGGCTGGAGCATCTCTGTGCTGGGGAAATGCTGAGCACCCTGGGGCTGTTCAGCTGGAGAAGAGCAGCCTGAGAGGGGAGCTGAGCAATGCTGAGCAAGAGATAAAGGGCCCCGGGGGGCAAGAGGATGGGGCCAGACTCTCAACAGTGGTGCCCAGAGACAGGACAAGGGGCACTGGGCACAAACTGGAACCCAGGAGGTTCCATCTGAACAGAAGGAGAAACTTCTTTGGTGTGAGGTGTCAGAGCCTGTGCCAGGCTGCCCAGAGAGGTTGTGGAGTCTCCTTGTCTGGAGAGATTCCAAACCCTCCTGGACACTGCGATGCTGGGCCCCCTGCTCTGGGTGACCCTGCTGGATGGAGCAGGGGGGTGGCATCAGATCATCTCCAGGTCCCTTCCCACCCTGACGATGCTGGGATTCTGGGATCCCATGATGATTTTTTTAGGCTGGTACTTCCCAGCTTCATTTAACAGGGAGGGGGTTGGGGGGGGGGGGGGGGGGGGGGGGGGGGGGGGGGGGGGGCAGGTGAAGGAGGTTGGAGAGCCCGCAAACTCCTTCTTTATTCAGAAGGGAAGAAGAATGCTTCTTTAAATGAAATACATCATGGCAAAGCCAAACATTATGCCCTGCTCCACAGCCTCCTGTGAGCACTGGATCAAGCCATGGGAAGGTGTCTCAATTCCCTTACTGAACTCTTCTTAACAGCTCCTCAACAGACAGTGGGACCCACCTTCTCAGTTCCTCCGAGGCTGTATGGCTTGTTGCTGTCAGTCATTCATGGGAGTGAAAAAAACCAGCTGGCTAAGCATGGTAAAAGAAGTATGACATATCCAGTGTTAATCCAAGCTTATACCTAGTCTGCTTCACACCAATAAAACCTGGGCTTTGTGGATGCTGAAAAGCTGCTAGCAGAGGGATTTTCCTAGGTTCTCACAATATTCGGTGAGAATCCTGCCTTTCTCACACAAGTTATGAGAAACAGTAGGACGGTTTTTGTAAACTAGACTAACACAAGGTATTTTGCTAAATTCTGTTTATGGTACATTGGAAAAATATTTTGAAATAGGTGTTGTAGGACTTTAGCCAATCACCCTAGATGGGTGATCACTGACCAATCACCCTATGGGGCGAGGGTATGTAAAACAGGGTTGTAAATTAATAAAGTTGGTTCTTTTGCCTGCTCTTGCTGAATTTATACGTTGCTGCATCTCTCCGCTCCTGGCATAAACAGTGACAGGGCTTTTGTAAAACCAGAGGCTAACACTAAGAAGTTAATGTAGCTGAGAATTTGCACACTTCCAACAGGTGGAAGCCTCTTAATCTACTTTGCCTAGGACCATCTTTTTGGCTTCACACTTTCTGTGGGAGTTCCAGAACTGCTCTTGCTGGTTATCCCATCACTGAACTGGCTCATTCCTGTTTGATTTCCCTTGCTGATGCTTTCTGAGGCTCATTTGTTAAAGAGCCCTAGAAGCCTTCCTGGTTAGCTCTGTTAAGTAATAAGAACCTCACATCCTACCCTGTTGCATCATGGCTGGCTTTCTAGGAAGTTCAAGTCAGCTGTTGGTTGAGAACAAAGCCAAGCAGCCAGTCAGGGTCTGATTTCTCCCATATCAGTTAGGATTGTGGCTATTGACCTGGTGTCAAAATGTCCATCTATGGATCATCATTTTGAAGGCAGCCACTTAACAAGCCAAGGGCTCAGATGGGGCTCTGAGCAACCTGCTCTAGTTGCAGATGTCCCTGCTTATTGCAAGCAGGGGGAGGTTGGACTACATGAGCTTGAAAGGTCCCTTCAACCCAAACCAGCCTATGATTCTATGAATCTATGATAGGCAGCGACTGAAAACTACTGCTGTCTAATGGCTTTCTGGTGCCCCAGACAAAACCAGGGGAGTCCAGTGCCCAAGTTCTGACCACCAAGGATCATATTAGTGACAATTGCTTTCTCAGCTGTCTCAAAGCCTCACTGCTAGTATTTTTTGTGAGCATTAAGTTGACCTCCCCCAAAGCATGAATGCTTAGACTTGTCCATGGTGGACACCCTGCTTGCTTGAAAATCTTCTTGCTGCAACACTTCGTGAATCTTTGAAATCATTTCCATTTGGGAGCAGAAGGAGGAGCATGAGCAAGACGTGTTTAGAAGGTCAAAGAAGAGTCACAGTGGTTATTGGAGAAGACTTAAGCCACAGCTGGAGAGGGGGAGTGGCTGCTGCTTCATTAAAAGCTCTTTCTCCTGGACGAAGTAAAAGTTGCAAACGAATGAGCAATGTCGACTACCAGCAAGTTAAAAAAAAAAAATAAAAAGAGCTGTTCTGTTCCTTGTGACAGCTGCAATTGTTTTTTTAATGATGCAGAAGAAAATTCAGGTGGCTGACTTGTAGCTTGGATACGAGGAAATGATATTTGCCTTTCAAATCAAGGCTAAGCCAGCCTGCAGAAAATAGCTGCTGACCATCCTGAAACAGGAAGGTCTGGAGGGAGAGGCACCTGCCTGTGGCTTGATAGGTGAAGTGCTTACAAAGGAGCAGGAATTGGTGAAAAAACCCCAAGATGGTGAACGATGGGAAGAAGGGGGAGGTTAAGCACAAATAGAAAGGCTGCGGATTATCTTCAAACGAATCACATTAATTAAACACCATCTCCTTTCTAGTCTAATTAGCAAACACAGCGACATCGAGAACTATCACATGTTTCTACTGGCTCTTTGGAAACACCAGGGCTTTCATCTCCCAGTATTGCTGCTGGTGAGGCTGGGGGTTTCCCATCCCACCCCTCCACCCGGCATTTTTCCAGCATGCTCTCTGATTACTTAAATCATATAATAAATGATGGGTCTGTAGTTCATTGGAGGTTATTTTAAAAGCTTCTGAGAGAAAATGAAAATCCTTTTTAGAAGGTCTGCAGCTTCCTCAGTGTCTGTGGGGTATCTGAATTATTGCCTCATGAATAACCAGGGCAGGAGAAGCCTCACAGATTGCCATACAAATCAGTGTAAAAGGGGATGTATCTGGCACAGCTTTGCCTGATGAAGCTGAAAAAGGTCATGGGATTTCACCCAGGGGTTTGTGATGCCTGACACCATGGCCTTGGGATATCACCTGGTTGGGATGTCCATTCTGCCACTACACTGCAGTGTCCATATGGGCACTATGAGGGGGAAAAGTCACCCCATTTCTTGCTTTACTTCATGCATCTCTGCAGCCAGATGCCCCCCAACATGCTGCCCTCCCCTTTCCACACCAGGCAGACATGGACACATACCACTGGTCATGGTGCACAGCCTCTTAACTCACCTACCCAAGGCCAAAAGGCAAGCCCCAAAACAGGACAACGTGGCAACACCACATCTATGTTGTGTCTCAGCTCCTGAACAAGGACCTGGCTTGTATCAGCACTGGTGTGGCCAGCAGGACTAGGGCAGGGATTGTCCCCCTGGACTCGGCACTGGTGAGGCCACACCTTGAATCCTGGGGTCAGTTCTGGGCCCCTCACTCCCAGAAGGACATTGAGGGGCTGGAACATGGCCAGAGAAGGGCAACGGAGCTGGGGAAGGGGCTGGAGCACAAGTGTGGTGAGGAGCAGCTGAGGGACCTGGGCTTGTCGAGCCTGGAGAAAAGGAGGCTCAGGGGAGACCTTTTGACTCTCCACAGCTCCCTGACAGGAGGTTGGAGCCAGGTGGGGTCAGGCTCTGCTCCCAAGGAACAAGCAAAGAGACAAGAGGAAACAGCCTCAAGTTGCACCAGGGGAGGTTGGATATGAGGAACAATTTCTTCCCCTCCAGGGTTGTCCAGGGCTGGCCCCGGCTGCCCAGGGAAGTGGTGGAGTCCCCATGATCCCTGGAGGGGTTTCAAAGCCATGGAGATGTGGTGCTGAGGGACACGGGTTAGTGGTGCCCTGGCAGTGCTGGGTTAAGGGTTAGACTTGATGATGTTTCCCAGCCTGAACAAGTCTATGATCCTATGGACCATTCTTATTCCCTACCTCCTTTCCCTCACATCCCCCTCTGTGCAGAGGAACTCCCCATTCACATAGAGTACCCCTGGACATGCATCTTACTCTCCATGCTTCCTTCCCTGAGTACCTGGAGCCATCCAGCTCCTCCATGCTCTCTGGTGGTACCACATCTCTCACTTGCTCCCTGTTTTGACTTACTTTTATGTAAATCACTGCAACCTTCCAGAGTATCATTAAGCTGCTGAGTACATATAATTTTCATATGAAATGACAGCTAATGTCTTCAGTCTCCACAAAGCCCAGTCTGGTTTCTGGAGAGGCTTAATGGCTTTAAGCAAATTCTGCTTTGCTTCCCTGTTTATCATCTTCTTATCCATCTCGCAGGAGTACGAGACTTTCTGCCTTCAGGTTTGGGAGAGAGAAACTAGTGCCCCACTATGGATGTCTCTAGAATAAAAAACTAGCATCTGTCACTGAAAAACATCAAGATTTTTTTTTTTTGTCAGCAGGGCTGATTTAGGTCTTCTCCTCGCCTTTTTTTTTGTGTACAAACACCTTCTGGAGGTCAATTTTGGCATCCTCTGGAAAAAAAAATGTAAGAAACCTGTGAGCACTTGGTGGTCAGGACAGGATTTTGCAGGTGAGGGAGAGCTCAATGGGCTGCTTGGCAATGCCAGTGCAGCCTCTGGCCATGGAGCTGGCCTGAAGAAAGGCAGTGCTCCCCGTGGAGTAATTGTTTGAAGGCAATGGTGGGAATGGGAATGCACTGACCCAAAGCAGCTCCTCAGAAGTCCCTGGCTCGGCAGTAAAGTCCCTGGTTTGGCAGTAAAGTCCCTGGTTTGCAGTAAAGTCCTTGGTTTGCAGTAAAGTCCCTGGTTTGGCAGCCATCAGTTGCAGGTTAGAGCTGCAGGAGGTCAAGAGGTGGTGTAAGAAATGCTTTCCTGCTTTGGAAAGGGCACCCACGTGCTTGAGTTAGTCTTGCCCAGGGTGATGGACTGAGATCTGAGGAGAGGAGGTCATAGAGAAAAAGAAAATTAAATAACAGTGTACTTGGCAGCTGCAAGTAGATGGATATCTGAATGGGAAGAAGAAAGAAGCTGTTTGGATATTGAGTTTTATAGGTCTCGTAATGGCAACGAACCTGGCTGAGCAATATAAGCAAATACTGCACTGAAAGGGAAGAGCACTGCTGGGCTATGCACTGTGATTCCGATTAAATGCCAACAATAGCAGGTTTGGTTTTGTCCTTTTAAATCCCTATATTTTATTTTTTTTTAATATGCCTTAAATGTATTTTTTTTAACCAATACAGTAAGACTTCAGAATAAATTTACACAGAAAAATGTCATGGACTCAGGTACTCTCCTCATCCTCATCCTGTGTCTTTCCTCCATGGGATCACAGAATCACAGAATGGTGGGGGTTGGAAGGGCCCTCTGGAGATGCTCTGGTGCCACCCCCCCTGCTCCATCCAGCAGGGTCACCCAGAGCAGGGGGCCCAGCATCGCAGTGTCCAGCTGGGTTGGGAATCTCTCCAGAGAAGGAGACTCCACAGCCTCTCTGGGCAGCCTGGCACAGCCTCTGACACCATCACACCAAAGAAGTTTCTCCTCCTGCTCAAGTTTTCCTCATGACCCTTCTGGTTTACGCTGCAGAAGAAGAAGCTGGGTGCAAGTGGACAGGTTCATCCCACCAGCACTGCTCAGCAGGCACCTCTTTCTCTCTGAGTTGGCCAGAACCAACTTGGTTACAAAATGCTAAGCCCTGCAGCAACACGGAACAATTTTGGCATGTTGAAAAAGTTGCACAAGGTCCCATTTTACACAGGAGTGCTCATATTTTAGCTACTGAGAACTGCAATGTTAAGTGCTCAGCAATTAAGAACATAAATCTCACTGGTTTTCTGCCCAGGGAAGAGACTTAAGTAATTAAGGCATTTGGGGAACTTTTACCCCAAGTGTCTGGCTACAGCTTCAGTGTGTTTGCCTTTGAAATACGGCCTCAATTCCCGATGTTGTCTGAGAGAAGACGTGTGTTGTGTTGCTCCTTGCTCGATTTTCTGCGTGCTGCGTTGTCAGGTCAGGAAAAAAACCCCACCACTTTGCATATATGAGTGAGAGGAAGAACAATAAAGGCCATGATTTTGTCACAGCTATTTCCATGACAAAACCAAAGACTTTTGAGAGGGTATTTTCTTAGTACAATGTCACTGTGGTTTGTCATGGAAATCACATCTTAGACATAAATCAAAGCCCTGGCTTCACAAATTATCTGTGTTCCCTCCAGTCTGTGATGCCTCTGACAACAGCACAGCTTCCCTACACCGGCATAAAATGCAAGTAAAATGTATTGTATGGGCATAGTGCTTTACAAATAGGAACTGGGGTGTAGTCAGGTTAAAAAAAGCATATTAAGTATATTTTTTTCATAAAGTAGTAGGACCAAGAAAGAGCTGTGAGGAAAATATCAGTAAGTCAGGAAAGACAGAAACCAGTTGGCTGTAGCAAGCCTTGAGTTCTGCTACTGCATGGGAGGCCACACAAGGTCACAGATCTTGCCCGTCCATAACCTTGGCAGCATCTCTCAAAATCAATCCACTTTTGACTGACGGGGAAACCTCAAGCTGATGGAGGTGTTCCGTGCCTCCTTTTTCAAACAAGCCCTTGAGTCTTCAGCAGGATAGATGGACCTGCCAAGAGGTGACATCCTGAAGGGTGCAGTGACACCCAACGGAGGAGAAATGGTGGGGTGCTATTCCCTGAATTATGCAAACATTTCCCTGTGGAGAAGAGAAGCAAAATTATTTATTCAGAAACTGCAGCACTGTGGTGTAACACCTCCTCATGCACATGGGTTACTTCTACTCAGCAAATAATTAGCGCGTCTTCCTGGCACAGGGCTAAATAATTTAGTAGAAACAATTCCATGCTTAGAAGAATCTTCCTGAGCTCTTGGTTGGCAGGTCTGGGTTAGGTGACCAGCAGCCCTCCTGATTCACAGCAATCCTTCCTGAAGAACTGGGAGAACCTCCATTCGCTGTGGACCCTGTACCACAGGTATTGCTCAGCCACCACGGCCTCCCAGATCCAGAACTGGTTTATTCAGCCAGTCTCACTGCCAGAGTTTCTGGTTTCTCTCACTGGAGTGAGTTACCCTGAAATCACCCCAAGGCCAGCACAGAAGGTCCCTCCAGTGCTGGTTTTTCAGGTTAGGCATAGGCAACTCTGAAACATCAGTGGAGCCAGGATGGGGAACAGAGCAAGGAACCAGCCCACTGGTACCTGAGGCCACTCCTGACCTGAACAGAAAAAAAACCACCATCCTACACCAAAATTAAATTATCATTTGGGCTACTTAGCAAGTTAACTAAATTTACTGTGACCTACATACCAGAACGCATTGGATACGTGGAAATGATTCTTTCTGTGGGAGTCAGGTCACTCAGTAAAATTTAGTTTAGAAATCCCCACACACTTTTCTGAAGCCTCCATCAGTCTTACCACAAAGAACGGCCAATCTGAAGAAGCAGAGAGACATTTTTAACCTATTAGGTCAGGCCTGCAATGATCTTAGTCTCTTGTCAGGGTAATAGACAATGCTGACAGATGAACTGATCAGGCTTGGTGCATATTGCAGTGCAGACACGGTAATTACAGCCTAGAAACAATCGTTTAAACAGAAAATTATGCATTACACGCATAAAGTTCATTGCCAGCTGCCTAGAGGCAGCACCTCCACGGCTGCTATGCAGAAATAAAACACCTCAGGCAGCACATCGGGCATTAAATCTTCCTTAAAGTACATCAGCTAAAGAGCAGCCACTTAGAAACACCTCAGATAGTCACAGAAGATAATACAATTAAATGTATATATTGAAAACACTCTCCTAAAGAGAGATGGATAAGATGCATCTATCTATCTATCTATCTATCTATCTGATCTCTATCTTATCTATCATCTATCTATCTATCTATCTATCTATCTATCCTATTTGTCTATCTATCTATCTATCTATCTATCTATGTTTCTACCTATTATCTATCTATCTATCTATCTATCCGATATCTCTCTTATCTATCTCATCTCTTTCTTACCAATCATCTACCTATTAATCTATCTGATCGCTATCTTATCTATTTGATCTCATCTTGATCATATTGATCAGTCATCTATGTATCTATTCATTTATCTTTAAAACAGAAAGCCTGTTTTACCTTTTTTTACATCCATTTACTCATACATATATACATATATATATATATCTGTAAAAACAGACCCCTAACAAAGGATTCTTCATATGGTCTATAAAATTGCCTTGTCCAAAACCAGATGGAGGAGATGTTCTTCAGGTAGATACTGAAGCCAATCAGCTGGACTTGTCTACACCTTTTCCCATCTTTTTTCTGTCCTGTATCAGCATCACTCAACTTTTAACTGCAGATGGCTGCAAAGCTGGTCATTGGAAATTAAAGAGCTGAGCCAGCACATAGTATTTGCTCCCCTGATTTTTAACAGTATTTGTGTATAAAATCTTGTGTCAGATTAGGAAGACAAAGACAATACTGAGCTTTGAAGATGAAGTTAAATAGACAGTGAAAACTGGCCTTTAATCTACTTAGGAAATCTTTATGATTAGAGTCCAGCATGGTTTTTTTTCTGTGCTAATGAGGACTAGGCAAGATGGTGACTGAAGAAATGTCTGGGGAGTACTGTATAATCCATGATCCGTTTTGTTGTTGTTTCTTTTTTCTTTCCAAGCCACTTGCACAAATCAGTTTTGATTTCTTTTCCATATCCACATGATCAGATGAAGCACACCGCCACTATCAAAAGATGCTCACCTTGGCTTTCAACCTCTATCACAGCAAGTTTCCTTTTTCCAGCAGGCACTGGAGCATGTAGCCACGTAGGTAAACCTCCTTTTGATGCATGTTTGATGCAAATAAGCCTTCCCTTTCAGGAGTGGCAGGCCACGAGCTGGCACATACATCAAACAGCATGCAAATCCTTCCCCACTGAAGCCGTGGTTTATAGCCTGCCACCGGCTCCTGAAAATGTAAAACATCTGTCAAATACCAGAGAGCTACAGCACGATGGCTGCTAAAAACAGCCACGCGTCGCAGTAACGGGGCATATGGTTTGTAAAACCTTCTCTGAGACACCTATACCCTCAGCGGTATATTCCAAAGTCATAAGAAACAGCAATGAGTCCTCCAGAAGCATCACAGTGGATTAGAAAGCAGAGAGGACGGGCACGGCTCTCAGTTTCAACTGAGTTAACCAGAATTTAGTTTATTGACTGGATTTGCTGGTGATTAGTTTTAGCAGCAAGATAAAACAAGTATTAAAAAGGCACCAGTGTTCAGGGGGAGATTTTGGAAAGCCCAAGGGAAAGCTGGTTTGAAAACCTGCATTGCACAGGGAGGTATCACCTGGGGTAGGGCTGCCCTCAGTTAACCCCTTATTTTCCAAATGAGAAATGGAAATGAAATGCCGTGACCCAAATGAAACCAAAGAGGTTTTTTGTGCTCAACCCTTCTGAAAATGTGGTTGGAAGAAACAGGCAACTAAAAATAATATTCTTTCTTCTATTCAGTCCTGCCACACTTACCACTTCAGTATTTGAACGCTACCATCCCATGGTTTAATAAGCAGCATGACTAACATCTGTCCCACACTTTATTTGCTCATCCTCTCCCTCGGGAAAGATCCGTGTGCAGTGGAGACTGTTTTTATTATGTATACACACACAAAAAACCCCACACCCTAATCACACAAGCACACACACATCCATATGAGTTTGTCAGAGAGGGCAAGATGAAAGGAAAGGTGCCTTACACATAGGGCAGGGAGTGGTGAGGTCTGTGTTGTGGGAACAGTGGGGACTGGGGCTAGAAAAGTCCCTAGAAGGTGCTGCCCAGACCCATCTCTCTCTTCTCCAGAATCGCTGGAAATCACAGAATCACAGGCTGCTTGGGGCTGGAAAGGACCTCTGGAGATGCTCTGGTGCCACCCCCCTGCTCTATCCAGCAGGGTCACCCACCTGTCTTCAAACAGGTTTAGTAAGTTTTCTCTCTGTTACAGCACTGGGAACTTGTCCTTCTATTAGTGACAGAATCTCTGTGCAATACTGTTGTGCTGGAGTGACCTGCAGAAGAAGCTGTTAGAATCATAAAATCATAAACTCATTTAGGTTAGAAAAGACCTTTAAGATCATTGAGTTCAATCAAGATCATCAACTATTTCCTTAGTACAGGAAGAAATCATAGTACTAATTACATTTGAGCAAGTAGAGGCAGAAGAAAGGAATTTCTTTGTCTGTGTGTTTCTGGCAGAGAGAGAAACAGATTTATAAGGATTTTTTTGGAACTTGGCCTCTTTGAATAGGGAAAATCCATAAGTGTTCAGGAAATACATTAATGCAGTAGCAGTGATTTTCAAGGAAAAATCCACTCCTTGTTATTTTCGTAACACAGGCTGGATGCCCTTTAGTCACCTGTGACCAGGACAGGAGTGCTCTTGCCCATTTTCCTAGAAATGTGTGTTCTATGGGCAGATGTATTTGCATTTTTTTAATTTGGTGAGATCCAACAGTAGAAAATCTAGAGAGCTCGTCAGGTTTGAGCAAGAGGGGTCAGGCAGCATCACCATAAGAAAAAATAATAATATGAACGAGAAAATACTGAAATATATATACAATTATATACAAAACCAATATTGAACTCTCCCAGAGTACAGACTGGACTCAGCAGAAGATGGGAAACAGAGTCAGGAGCTGGATTCAGGAACACACAGATCAGGATCTATGGCAGAATGGACAGAGTCCTCCTTGGACACTGGTCATTGAAAAAGAGGCTTGACTCTTATGATTCTTCATCTTTACACTGAACATGACATATGGGGGATGGAACCCCTTGTTGGTCAGTTGAGGGTCCCCTGTCCTGTCCTCCACACAGGTGCCACCTCTTCCTCACTGCACCCCAACATGAGGCACAAGATGGAGCAGTGACCTTGGTCTGCAGAGGAGCAAGTCTAAGCAAGAGCCTTTCTGCCCCCCCCAGCCCTTGGCAGTGACTCTGAGCATGGAGCGTGGTCACTGCTGGAAGCAGAGACTGGCTGTGACAGTGTGCCCTGAACTGCAGACAGGGCAGGGGCTGAGAAGAGGCTGAGCTGGGAAGTGAAAGCACTGAACAGAGAACTAGGATTTCCTGGGAGTTGCAGGTGGCACGCTGCCCTAGATAGGGATTTTATCGCAAATAAGAACTGGTCTCAGTGGTGAATGAGGACCACAGATCCTTATGAAAATGTGGTGCTTGTGGGCATGTCACAGACTGGCCGAGATATCAGCCTCAAAGGTGATGCTGGCTTCCTGCCATTGCCCAGAACAATTAAAACCAGCTTGGCAAGCAGTGGGGACATTGTGTGGAGCTGTTTGTACAGCAAGTATGGTGCTGCAGATTGGGAAAATGGAATCTAGGACCATCTCGATCCATTTCCTTGTGCTTCCTGCGCTGAGGGTGGGACTAGGCATCCCGGGTTTGAAACAAAAAGGAGGAAGAAAAATAAAAGGTCAGTGGTGTTTAATGTCATTTTAAGCTCTGTGGATGGCACCAACTCTTGGTCTGTGCCTGCTTGTCAGAAGCTGTGCATACATTGTTTTGCGATGGGAACCAGTATAGCAAAGCGGCTGGGACAGGACTTTACTGTGGTGCTTAAAGAGAGCCCAGGACCTTCAGAACACTCCTTCTCCTCAGTCCCATCCTTACTCAGCAAACCAGGGCGCAGCATGGAAAAGGAGGATACGTGTAGTGCCTGTTGTCTGCTAAAGACTCTGAAGCTTCTCCAGAGTCAGCTGTCCAGGCACCAGATTCCTCTAGAGGGAAATGGTGGCAAAACTGTCCTTGGAAATCTTGTGCTATTCTAGGAAATGAGGAAAGTTTGCTTTAGCAGTATCAGAGAATCTAATGATTCCTTCACACACTCTCAGTAAGGTCAGGTTTCAAAGTCAGTGTTCAACTTGTATTTTAAAAGACAAAGCTTTCTAAGTAAACCTGATATGGTTCTGCTGGAACAGCTACGCCACTGCAACCATATTCTCCTCCAGCATCAACTACAGGAGCTTGCATTCTGTCTTGAAGGATGAGGAGGGCAGAAAGGTCATGGTTTTAGAGCACTCTCCATTATTATATCTCATTTTGCTCAGTTTATTAATAATGGAATTTTTTTTCTTCCCCCCAGCCCTTTCAAATGTCACCCTCACGTTTCTTCATCATTCCTCACTGAAGTTTTAAATGTTCAAAGTAGAGAAAGAAACAAAGGTAGACACAGAGTACTACAAATTGCCTCTTCCTCTTCTTATGTGACTCGGTAACTTTGGCCAATCATACTACTTGGGCTTGAGAAGTACTAATAATTCTGTTATTTCCTCACAGAAGTAGGTTTCCCTTTCTTCCCTGGTCTTGGGACCTGCTCCTCTATCCCACATCTACCTAGAGTAGCCAAGGGATTTAGCAAGGCAGAGGATACAGAATGAGGCCCTGGCAGTTTGAAGGGGATGAGGATATTTCCTCCTGCTGGGTCCCCAGCTGGCAGCGGTTATGGCAGCTCCCCAGAGCTCACAGCAAATCGATTGCTGCGCCAGAGACCAGAAACCCAACCCGCTCCCCGCTCCCTCCCGCTGATCCGCAGTGCAAGGGCAGGGCACAAAGATGCTGGGGCGTGAAGGACAGCGCTTCAGGGTGCCTCCGAGATTTGCATCCAGATTACTCGCCACAGGTGTTGGCTGCTCCTTTGTACGATGTGTTTGGAAAGAAGAAAGGCTACAGTAGCTCTGCTAAGTCTGCAGATAAAAGAGAAATGTAGCTGTCCTATGTGGGGGTGTATCTGAAACCTGCAGCTGAGCTGCTGTTACATGCTAAGGATGAGAAGCACAGGGAATACAGTGCTGGAGGATTAACTTCACCTTCAGAGTCTGGGCAGACAGCTGATGAAGCCAAGAGCCTAGTAGATACCTTTATCTGCAACTGTTTTTCCTCCCAGATGCTACCCTCTGTTGATCCATGGGTGCATCTGTCTCCCACATGCTGGCAAAAGATCCATGACTTTCATTACTAAGCAGTTTCTTATTTCAGAGAATCATAGAACAGCTTGGGTTGGAAGGGACCTTAAAGATCATCTTGTTCCAACTCCCCTGCCATGGGCAGGGACACCTCCCACTAGACCAGGCTGCTCAAAGCCCCATCCAACCTGACCTTGAACACTTCCAGAGATGGAGCATCCACAGCTTCTGTGGGCAACCTGTTCCGGTGTCTCACCACCCTCACAGTGAAGAATTTATTCCTTACATCAAATCTAAACCTACCCTCTATCAGTTTGAAACAGTTACCCTTTGTCCAATCACTACACTCCCTGATAATGATCCCTCCCCATCTTTCATGTAGGTCCCTTGAAGCACTGAAAGGCCACCAGAAGGTCTCCCTGAAGCCTTCTCCAGGCTGAACAATGTCAACTCCCCCTGTGCATGGGGGAAATGAAGGCACAGAGACCAGGGCGCTGCCAGCCACATCCACAGGAACCCTCTTAGAGATTCTCCAAGAGTCTCTTTCCTTCCACTCCATTTCAACACAGAACAAGAGGTACAATTCTTCCCTATTTTTATCATATAGAAGATCTTAAATTCTGTTGAGAGTCATTTCAAAGCCAGAGAAAAAAATGCTCTGACTGTACAGCTTTTTGTTCCAGGAACTGTCTCCTAGGCTGCTGAAGGACCTGGGCTTGTTGAGCCTGAAGAAAAGGAGGCTCAGGGGAGACCTTCTGGCTCTGAACAACTCCCTGAAAGAAGGCTGGAGCCAGGTGGGGTCGGTCTTTGCTACCAAGGAACAAGCAATAAGACAAGAGGAAAAAGCCTCAAGTTGCACCAGGGGAGGTTTAGGTTGGGCAAGAGGAACAATTTTTTCCCCAAAAGGGTTATCAAGGTCTGTCCCAGGCTGCTCAGAGTGGGGATGGAGTCCCCATGATCCCTGGAGCGGTTTCCAAGCTGTGGAGATGTGGTGCTGAGGGACATGGATTAGTGGTGCCCTGGTAATGCTGAGTTAATGCTTGGACTTGGTGATCTTAAAGGTCCTTTCCAACCTTAAATGATTCTACGATTCTATACTACCCTGTGACAACAACAGTTTTTCAACTGTTGGGCCATTAGCCCAATAAATACTTGGTGATTTGAGGATGGAAGTTATTCTGTCAGCAATACAATGTTCCTTTTTTTATAGTTAAAAGAGTGATGAATTTTAACTCTCACTGTAAAAAGAAAAAAAACCTAGGTTTGCAATCCAGGAAAATCAGGAAAATGCTTTGAAGAGCAATATAGGTTCTAAACCTCTTACAGGGTGGTAAAAAGCAATCCTGGCTTTGCAATCAGCTTTTCCAAGGAAGGGTTTTCATGCACACCCACTCATAATGGTCCTGCTACGGCCCTTTGGTTTCAAAGCAAGAGAAACTGGGACAATTACAGGGGGCAACACTGTTAAAAACAAGAATGCTTTGATTTTTGTGAACACTCGCTACAAGTCAATACACTGTCAGTTTTCTGCTGCAAACAGAAGGGATTTCTTAAATATTAAGATGTCACAGAGGCTCTGTGTGCTGAGGATATTACACCTATAAATTAGAATCATATTTAAAATAATACATCTAGATATCATAGCTTTCCTCTGTGAACCAGAGAGAGGAGAGGGCTTAGTCCCACAGAGGTCAACATCTGGGAAAGCATTCAACTTACAGAATCCACGAATGACTGGCAGCCCACATGAAATTTGTTGTCTTGAATCGATTAAGAGCGGCGCAGGGGATTCCACAAGGGATATTATCCTGCTTGGCCTTAAGCCACGCACTGGAAAATATGCATATTGGAGGTGAAATTGTATTGCAGATATTTGTCTTCTAAATATTCACCATATGCTCTCATAAAACTGAGTGTCAGCCCCATCTATAAAATGAATTGTTTATTGTGTAGCTGTTTTCTTTAGGCTTTGCTGTAAATCCTCAGTACACAACATGAGATCTGTAAATATTTGAGTCACAGGCGAGATGTTAAATGAATTTATTCCAGATTTTCAGACAGGATGCCTTGACAGCCTAAATGTTTGTTTACACATTGATTGCTCTGCTCTATGTAATTACAATCATGCTCCAGTCCCTTGGCAGTTTCAGCTTATCTCCTTCTACCCTAAAACAATTTGTGCTGTCTCAAGTATTGTGGGAAAGGTAGATACCATCCCAGAAGGGACCTCATCTCAGTCATCATTAATAAACTCGGAACACAGAAAAGCAACACAACCCGTTCTGTAGTTAATAACATCTTGTGTGGGCTATAGAAAGGTGGTAAAACCATCTGAGAATTAGAGCTGTGAAGAATATACATGTGACAGTTATCTTGTAAAATAATAGGAATGTTTTAGCAGCTCCAGCTGGACTGTGTAGCAACACAAGAAAATGCAATGACCTTGACACCTCATCTATACAAAGCTAAAAGGTGTTGTAGGGCCTCTGGGTGAGAGACACCAAAGAAGCTAGAAAGAATTTCTACTAGATAATGTTTAACGCTGATTTCACTTGTAACCTGCTCTCCAGATCCTGTTAAATCAAGGGAACTTTGAGGGCAACCTTTTGTTCATAGGACCTGTAACCAACCTCCCAGCCAAGTTTATTTCTCAGGTCAAATACCCAATGGCCCCATGTTGCACCTCAAGCTTGGCAATTTTTGATGTTGGGATGGTGGACTGCTGGTATTGCATGATTTCAGGCATCATTCTTGGGATGTGTTTCTCCTTCAAGACCAAATAAGAGTTCACAAGTGGAGGAAAGGGATTGTTAAATAAAGGAGGTTTTTTAACCCTTAGAGGGACCTTTTGCCTTCTTGCATGATTGCTCACTCTGCAACCTGTTCGTTGATATTTTTCTTTCTCCACAACACCACTGAGGAAGTTCCCAGAAAAACAACATGAGGCTCACTAAAAATGATGGCTTGTTAGGAACATTATCTCAAGAAGCAAATACTTGCCTACTTTGCTGCTGCTTTCTTTAGCAGAGCTCAAGAACTTCAGGGCATCACCAATTCTTATTTTCCCTTTCCTGTACCTCATTTTTAGATTCGCATGATGAATGCACACAACTCTACCAGGACTCACACTCTTCCTCCTTCTCATAACGTGTTTGTCACATAAACTCTGAGTGGCCTGAGGCCACATAGCTTGCAAGCAATGAATTTCCTTCTTCTAACTCTCAGAAAGAATCACAACCTATTTTGGTGTCCGATTGAAGAAAAAATGTTGTTAGAATTTAAAACCTTCAGTTTTGTTCTTTCTTTCTCATAAAAGATATTGTGGGCATCACTTTATATGGATAGGATCCAGAAATTAGCTTTTGGCATCTTTTCGCTTTAATATATTTCACTTGGTAACCTCCTAAGAAAGTAGCCCCGCAGGGCTTACATCTTTATAATAAATCACGGGGGTAACAACTTTGATTGCTGGGTAACTTTTTCAGTAGAGATGAGATGATTTACTCTGGGATAACATAAATCTAGCATTATTTCTGCCATTTTCTAGGCAAAACATGTCTTACTAGTGCAGACATGAGACCTCTGCAATGCTGTCCACATCATACGGGGAACTGATAACTTACCAAAGACCTAAAATCAAAGACCTGAGGGGAAAATAGATATATTGTATGGCCTATATCCATTTCAAATCACACAGTTCAAGGCTTTTTAAGACTCAGAGGAAGAGATCCCAGCTCACCAGACAGATAGCAACTCTGTGCAGCTGCTATTTAATGATGTCTGGACCCATGCCTTGCAGTTCAGGATTTCAGTTACCCAAGGAGCATTTTATTTTCATTATTTGATTACCCCTGCACCATCCACCAAGGTTTTCCTGCAAAGTCTTTCCCAGAATTTTTTTTAAATAGTTTCCTCCTTACAGCTACAACAGAAGAACAAGCTGGTGCTTTTTATAGGGTTTAATAAGACCTTCCTAAGGTCCCCTTTTCAACAGGCAGGCAGCTAGAACCAAAGAAAATAATGCCATAAGAGAGGAACGTGTGTTAGTATGTTTGTCAATCTTGCTTCTAAAGAGGTCTATTATGCTCCCTCTGCCATGCTTTCTTCAGGAACCTGCATGAGGAAACCTGCCACTGCCTGATTTTCACTTCAAGTCTCTCTCTTCTGATTCTCTTCTCAAGCTTCATCACAAAGAGTAAGATGCAGCATTCCCTATGGTGCAGTTATCAAAAGCTCTGCTATAGTAAGTACTTACTGATCATCTGAGATACTTTTTCATTTTTGTTGTATGGCTCTAAGAATGAGCAGAGGAAACAATAAAAATACAAGAGTTACATGAATATCAAAGTGCCCTGTGAAAACAAGCAGGAAAACAAATCCTCCAGAGTGAAGGCTCATTTATCAAAAAGAAATATAAAAAATCTTGGGCAGAAAGCCAGGAAGCACCCGTGAAGTAAATTTATGATGGACTGCAAGGCATGTTTTTTTCAAGTCTCAGCCTGTGTGTTAAAGTTTGTCTCAAAAAGGTGCTGTGTCAGGTCATGTGTTGTTCCCAAGTTAGTCATCACTGTTGAGCCCCAAAATAATGTTAAGTCAGTCAAATTAAATGGTATTTACAGAGATGTTGAGAACTGGTGACAGCCACAAAGGACAAACTGGTTTTCTGTAAATCAGGTTACCACCTCCATCATTAGCTGCCTATCAAAACTGAGATGAATATCCAACATTATTGAAAAGCGAATGGATCCTGTCAGCTGTCTCAAAGATTGTGTGATAAAAATAGCTCTAGAATAGTTGCAGTGACAAAATCCATCCTCAGGTGGTCAAGACATGAATCTTCTAGCCATGGAAACAGTTGTGAAACTTTCTTTTTTGGATAAAGGTTAGGGAGCTCCGATCTGCTGCAGCTGCAAGGGGAATAAGGAATTATTCAGTGTTCCAAATGGGATTGGGAGAGTTTATAGTGATCAAGCCAGATACAGCTCATCTCCTGAGGAAAGCATTGATAATGGGAAGATGCAGAAGTCCTGAGAATTTCAAGTCTCTGACTTGAGAAACTGAAGGATGAAAAGAAGGAAGGATGAATCCAGTGCTAGAATGAGTTGCGAGGAGCTGAAAAAAAGTTTACTTGACCTTATTTCCTGCAGAGTGAGAGCAGGTAGACTTCATGATTTGACCAGGACTGCAAGAATGACTTAACATGTCAAAGTTCTCTCATGCAAGACTGAACTCAAAGTCTCTGGAACAAGGAGAAGGAAAGTTGAGGTAGGCTGGCACATAGAGCAAAAAGATTGACTAGCAAATTTGTGCGCAGCTATATTTATTTTCAATTAAACTTCATGTTGGGTTCCCACTGTTTTGTTGAAAGAGGAAAAAAAAAATCCACAGCTCTGTAAGAGACCAGGGACCTGCTCGTTTCTGGAAAATCCCAGGAGGTGAATGTTATGTGGTGAAATGTTCTCGGCAACGGTGCTGCCTGTGTAACAGAAGGTGCACAGGGACTGCTCTAGCAAATTATTCATGGACAATAAATAATGTATAATGTGTCTCAGAGGCTAGGGAAGAGCACCTCTCTGCAGTGCACACAACATTTCTATTCCAGAAGGCATTTTTATTTTTGTTTGAGTTAGTTTTTTTCTCAACATTAGCTCTGTGGGTAAGTAGGACTTTGCATAAGCCTGCGTTGTTGTTTTTTTCACACATCATGTGACCATTCTCCCATCTCATACATGAGCTAAAAGAATATAAATTCTTCTTAAAACTGTTTTCATTAAGACTTATTATTAAGTTCATATATAACCAAGCTAATTTGTTGCCTTTAGCTCTCCATAGGTTTTCCTGGGGGTAATATCATCTCCCAACCACATTATTGTGTTGGGTTTAGTGGCAGTGATGATGTTCACAATGTCAGTTATAGAGCAGGTTCCGTAGCAGTAAGTACTGCATCAGCCTCCCGTAAAATACTTCCTCTGTCCTTGGGATCTCATAAACTAGGTTATGGTAACTCACAGCTGGCTGATGAGGTAACAAGCGAGCAAGATATCATGTCCTAATTAAAGGAATTGGCTTGTTTTCCACTTGGCTACTGTAGTAAAGGGAGTTGCCTGGAAAGCTGCTTGTCTTCCTACCTCATGTCTGAATAATGTTTATTAATCATCCCTGATTTCTCAGTGTGCTTCTCCCCTGTGAGAAACAAGGGAGGATCTTTCTCTTTCCCTTTTACTATGTGGTTTGCAGCATGGATGACTCAGGGTAAGATGTGATGTTTCTTCTTTCATTTCAGGTGATGTGTTTACCACGTTCTGGACTGGTCTGCAGTATAGCCTCACCTTCCTCGTTCACTCCTGAGAAAAGAGCCAGAGTAAACTAATGGGTACTCTTGCTAAAGATTCCCAAAAACCATTTCATTCTTACATGATCTCTTTGGCAAAAGCTGTAGGGGAAATAGGGTAATGTAGTTTGTACAATCCTTCAGAGGCACAGGCAAACGTGATTTGAAGACACGACTATCCTGTAAAGATTTATTTCCAGGGGAAAGTCTTTGGGGTAGTTCCAATCCAATTTCCCATTTAAATATTTTAGGGTCTTCTTCCAGGGGAGGTTTGGTTTGGACAGGAGGAAAAAAATCTTCACTGAAAGGGTGTCAAGGTCTGCCCCAGGCTGCCTAGGGCAGGGGTGGAGTCCCCATACCAGAAGAGGTTTCAGAGCCATAGAGATGTGGTGCTGAGGGACATGGTTTAGTGGTGCCCTGGCAGTGTTAGGTTTATGGTTGGACTCAATGATCTTAAAAGCCTTTTCCAGCCTAAATGATTCTATGATTCTCAAAATACATCCTTTTGAAAGTCAGGATTTATTTTCCTTCTCTTTTTATACAGTACAACTAGGAAAAGAATTGGGAGGGGAAAATTTGTATGATTTTTTCCTTTTACTTAACTTTTTTGGGTGTCTTCTCGTGTACAAGAATCTCATTACCTTCTAAGTCTTAGCACAAATACTTGCACAGTGTCTGACTACTCTCTGGAATTAAAATGACAGCCGTTAACAAAGCAGATTTATAATTATGAACACTAAACTACACTTAATCCAAAATTCACAGATGCCAGCGATTCACCTACTGAAGATACAGCCCCAATAATATACGAGCAATAGAACTGACCAAACACAGTCCACATTTTGAGTTGGAGAGTCAATCATTTGAATGATTCCACTTAAGCCTTAGGTAGGTAGAATCTATAGACAATCCAAGAAATCTTCAATGTAAACACACCGAAGAGGAAAATTTCTTTATCAAGAAGAGATAGTTACTTCATTTGATTAAATCATAAAATATTCGCTAATATTGAGTCATCAGACTGCAGCTGTACACATCTGGGGTGTTTTCAAGTTTTCAGAATTGTCTAAGTGCTTTAAAAATCTCATCTCCTGCTGCAGGGCAAACACGCAATTAATGAGACTATCACCTTCTCTTGCTATTGTTACAAACTCTATTTTACAAACTACTCTCAAACTGACCTACTGTACTCTTCAAATCCATTCCTTAGGAAAGGACAGAAGTAATTGGCATGACTGAGCAACTATAGATATCAATAAGAACACTTTAGTTTCTACCTTATGTCTAAGCATTCACCAAGGACAGACATTCCAACAAAACTGTGAGCCAGTTTAAGAACACAGAAGGTTCCACCTGAACAGGAGGAGAAAGTTCTTTGGTGTGAAGGTGTCAGCCTGGCCCAGGCTGCTCAGAGAGGCTGTAGAGTCTCCTTCTCTGGACAGACTCCAAACCTGCCTGGATAGATTCCAAACCTGCCTGGACACTGCGATGCTGGGCCCCCTGCTCTGGGTGACCCTGCTGGATGGAGCAGGGGGGTGGCACCAGATCATCTCCAGAGGTCCCTTCCAACCCCTCCATGCTGGGATTCTGTGACTTAGTGAAAGTTGCTGAGAAAATTCCCTTGCTTCCCTGCATCCAACTCTTAACTGAGTCTCACTTTCAAGTTAGCCCTTGTATCATTTGACCCCAAGCTCATTCCTGCTCTGCTGATTAGATGAAAAGAAGACAAAAGGTAAATGCTGCCTTAGTATCTCATCAGATTGTTGTTTCACGCATAGATGGGGTGCAGAGGGACATGGTTTAGTGGTGCCCTGGCAGTGCTGGGTTAATGGTTGGAATCAATAATCTTAAAGGTCTCTTCCAGCTAAAATGATTCTATGAAAAGGCAAAAGGGAAGAATACTCCATACACAGATATTAGGACTAGACAGTCCTTGGCCTCCTTCTAGCTTCCCACTCTGCATAGAAGAAAGTCCTTGGCATGGCAGAAACAAAACCTCCTGCCTCATTCTCCCAATGAGCTTTTTCTCTCCTCCTCAACTCATTGTTGTGGTTTTAAATTCTTGCTGTACCTTCAGGCTTTAGCGTCACACCCACTCATTAAAAAGAGGAGTCATCTTGAAATCATCTTCTGCAGATGTAAAGACTTAATAACAAACTAATGACTAAATAACCTCTCATTTGGTTTAGCATTCCCATCTTTTGAGGGACTTGGCAGTGCTATG
This sequence comes from Todiramphus chloris collaris, assembly GCA_025345505.1. Taxonomy (NCBI): domain Eukaryota; kingdom Metazoa; phylum Chordata; class Aves; order Coraciiformes; family Alcedinidae; genus Todiramphus; species Todiramphus chloris. Next base: position 6,620,772 of record JANVCC010000047.1, on the reverse strand, counting down.
ATGAACTGCTGCTGTGAGCCCTCCATCAAACACTCTAAACTCACACAGCTCAGTACTGTTCATTTTGTCCTTCCTGGTTTGTTCCACCACCACTATACCAAACTCACCTGGAAGATTTAACATATTGCATGACAAACAAGCAGCAACCAGCAAAAACCGTGAAACTGGGAAGCCTCTTCTCACAACAGTGAGCAGCTATTCAACAGCTGAAATCACTGGGATGATTCATGTGAGTCAGTCATGCTCAGCAATGCCAGTAAAGAGCTCACCATTTCATCAGCTCCCATGAAGGCCACTGCCTTAACGAAGGCTTCCAACCCCTGATGTGCGAGGTCTTGGGATGCTGTTAGAGAGCTGACGTACACGCTGCAGAGAGACCAGCTGGTCACAGAGAAACCATCTCATCCGATGCGACAAAATTTGTGTTCCCAAAGTATTCTTCAGCAATCGCCAGATGTTGTCACTTGTCTCTTCAGAAGATGAAAAGGAGAGGAAGACGTGCAAACTGTAGATGATAAGAGGATGTGACTATGACCCTTGGGCCTGACAGATGATATTAGGCTGTTTCTGTGCCTCTTCGATCCCCGCTACATCGCTCTCCACAGGCCCCAGTGACACATCCCCTTGGTTTTCACACTCGCATAGCAAATTCAGCTTGGCAGGCAATTCACAGAGAAGTAACATACCAGTACAAGAATGAGCTTGTACCTGAAGAATGTCAGGATTTTAAAACACATGCATTTTTTTCTTTTCAAATGCCATTGAGTTTCGCAGCAGTTAGGAGTACAGAATGATTTGCTGAATATCAGGAGTAGAACAATAGCAGGACATGGTCTCCCATCATAGGTTAGGTTTCATCACATGTTCAGCCAGTTTAGTGTCATAGAAACAAACCATTTCACTTCTGGAAGAGAGGGAACATGAAAAAACTGTGATTAACTCTTGACTGACAGATATTGCTCTGCCTTCATATTATTTGCACGTGCACAACCAACTCTGTAAATGGATTTTATGTCCATGTATGAGATAAAGCATGACATGCAGCAGCAGAAAAACAAGCCATGAGTTTCCTGGAGTTCTTCCTGTTGCACTGACAGTTGTTGATTTGAGAGCTGAATCATTAGGTTCATGAATCTAAACTGTTTGACTGCTTATTCTTCTCAAGATAGGCAGCTGTGAATACACAAGGGTCTGTTTTCTCCTAAAATCTGATGGCTTGAGAATGGCTTAATTTCTTATTCTTACAACTATGTTGGTCCTCTACTTTGTACTACCTAGGGCAAAATATATGAAATAAGATTCATCTGACTTGCACCGAAACTCCTTATTGTTCTGTTTGGCATAAAGAGGTGGGGTCATCAGACCATGGTTAGGACACTACAATGCCCTTGAGGGATCTCAGGAGGGTAAAGGGAAGCACCTCATCTGCCTTCCCCTGACTAAGCCTCACTTGGTTTTACAAAGTAATTTACACTTCCATGATGTGCCCTACCTAAATGTTTAACATGTACTACCGATATCAGCTGATATCCCTGTAAATCAAGAAATAATAATTGTTGGTTTATTAGAGATTGAGATTCTAAATTCATAGTGAAATCACTTCTGTGCACTTTACATATTGGCCATAGCCAAACGTATTTGTATGAGATATGTATTTATATATAAGTATGGAAATTCATTCTAAAAGGTGACATCTATTTGTCCTGGAAGGTCTGACAGAATATTGGAAATCCTGGATACCATTTTAAGCCCTGTAGCAAACTGTGATTGAAGGACTGTTCTTCCTGAACATGACCTCACTCCCTTCCATCCCATTTAATCTGTCCTTGTAATTCCTTAGGAAAAAAAAAAATTTAATCTAAAATTTAAAGCCCATCATTTAATTTCTAAAATGAAACTCATCAACATAATGATACTACTGTGGTTCCACCATCCAGTGCTTCTCATTGCTTGAGTGCTGGGTGATCTTATTTGCTATTTGTGAGACAGTAAACCCTCTTAGGTGGCTATGATATATGCAAATCCCTTTAGTATCCAGCATCCTATTTTCTAACTTTTAAAATCTCTGTTTTACAAAGGAAATCAGTGTATGTTATGTATGGAAAATATCTCTATATGCCACTCCCTTTATAGAAAGGGATAAACTGGAATTTCAACAGAACTTGTCTACATTTGCATTTTAAAACAAATTCTGGATTTAACTTACTGAATTGCCCTTTTTCGTGTGCACACCAGATGTCTGAAGCATGCCAGTCTCCCATCGTTCAGTTACCAACCAGTCCAGCTATGGTCTATGAATTTTAAATGTACCTTTCCTGGTAACTCAGAGGTAAGGTTCTTGTAATAGGTCTACAAGCCAAAACTCTTAACTCAGAATAATTAACTTAGTCCTCAAACATTTGGCACAGACAAAGTCTCTCTGCAAAACTAAAGAGAGGTGGGAGATTCACTTCAGTTCCTCCACTAGGCAAGGGTTGTGTCAGGAGCAGAGAATGCCAGACTTGACCTAAAACTGAGCATCTCAAGGAAGCTGAAGTTGCTCTGCTTTATTTTCCAAGGATGGAGAGAGGGTGATGAGGACAGCACCTAACCCAGCTTGCAAGGGGGTATGATGGGAGTCTGGACTCTGCCCTTCATTCATAGCTCCTGCTGTAACATAGGAGGTAACACTATGTCCTATGGCATGAGTGACCAAGGTCCATCAGTGTGTTGACTATGCTGAGGATAAGAGTGAGACTTGGGGGAATTACACACCAAAAATAATCCGTCTGGTGCTCAAGATCTCCAGGGTGCCTCTGAACCAATAGACTAATCCCAAATCAAGTTCTTCAAACTCTGCCACACATCCGTTATTTTTGTTTTATGAAACAGAGATACATTTTGGAAGTGAGACAAGAAAACAAGCATTCCTCATGCAGCAAAATCTTTTCTCTCCAGGACTAAGTGAACAGGGAATCCATCTCGCGTGAGGGATAGAGGAACCTGTGTGGCTCAAATGTGGACAAATCCACCTTCGTTCCCTGAAGTCTGAAACAAAGCCAAGAAACAAATCTGTCAAAGGCATAAAAGCCACATTTCAACAACCTTTGGTCTGCACTTTGTGTGTCGTGCAGAGGTCAGAGAAGCAGTGTATACTCATCCTGAGATGACAAATGAAGATTAAATGAGAGTATTCACCTGGCAATTCCACTTGTGTTCTGAGGACACGAAACACTGCTCTGAAATGTGCATTGGGTTAGCATTCCTGGCCCATGGACCCTACAACTTCTGGGCTTTGGAGAATATGAGAAGGTTGCTGCAGCCTGGCTCTGGGCATTCCTTCCATAGTAGTATCAAGAAACAGAAAAGTCAGGCCTGAAAGATCCTCAGTTTCAAATATGTGCTTCAAGCATGGCTGTAGACTCGTCCCTGTGCTGGCTGCTGGACCAGCCCTAGGGAATGGCACACAAAACTCTCTGGTTTTCGCATGGGGAGTGAGCTACAATCTCCCAGTGGCTTCTGAGGCTCCTGAACTTCCTGGAGCTTTCACAGCATGTTGAGTTATGCCAAGTTTCACAAGCAGGAAACTACAGTTTTAGTAAAAAATACTGTTGATAGATTTTATCTGTGTTGTCAGCTCTTGATTCTAGCAAGGCATGTTTTCATTTTTGCAGAGGAATTAGACATACACATCATTGCTGACAGGTGGACCACTCAGTTTGTTGTATCTCTTCGTATCTGTCATGTCAAGTCTTAGAATCATAGAATTGTTTTGGTTGGAAAGGACCTTGAAGATCATCAAGTCCAACTGTTAACCGAGCGCCGCCAGGGCACCACTAAACCCCATCCCTCAGCACCACATCTCCATGGCTTTGAAACCCCTCCAGGGATCATGGGGACTCCACCACTGCCCTGGGCAGCCTGGGACAGCCCTTGACAACCCTGGAGAGAAAGAAACTTTTCCTCATGTCCAACCTAAACCTTCCCTGGTACAACTTGAGGCTGTTTCCTCTTGTCCTGTCACTTGTTCCTTGGGAAAAGAGGCCAACCTCACCTGGCTCCAACCTCTTTTCAGGGAGTTGTGGAGAGTGAGAAGGTCTCACCTGGGCCTCCTTTTCTCCAGGCTGAACAACCCCAGTTCCCTCAGTCTCTCCTCACTTGTGCTTATAGATGATGACCCTTATCTCTCTGTTCTGCTTGCATGTACTCTGTCACTCTGCTGTGTCCTTAATTCCTCACAGAATTTCTAGGATAACTCTCATTGTTTCTTTCTGGATAAGAGATTTTGACCCCTGACACAAATCCAAACCAGCTCTGCATTTAGTGCAGTTAAATGAACATAGAATGAAATTATCATTTTTCCTGCACACATACTCACTACACATAAATATACGATACCATAAAAGAAACCATAAATGGCACACTGACTTGACCTCTTTCTAGGACAAAGAGCAGACAGTAATAACAGAAGTGATTTGAGAAGGTACACGGAGCTGTGTTTTTCCTTTTGTTAAGGAGAAACAGCCAGGAAAAACGTGTCACATTTTCCAGCAGTTCACATGAAACCTCAGCGCAGTATTTGAAACACGGTATCCCTGATTCTTCTTCTCCATGAGCTTCAGCAACTGGGAGAGCCCTCCACGTGTGCCAGCAGCCTGAAAGAACATGAGGAAGAGGGAACGACAGTTCTTTGCACGGGGGAGCTGGCCGTGCCTCACCAAACACAAACTCAATTTATCATCTTCCAGACGCTGCTTCATACCAACAATTTTGCTGTCTATTTAATGCATCTGTCTGTTTATCTATTCTCCACGACCATCTGCTTGTCCTGCTCTCTCGCACCGCACATGTTCACAGCGACTACACCTCCAAGGTGACAAATGAGCAGTCGAGCTAATTTCATTGGGATAAACAAGAAAGCAAGAGCCAGATGGAAAGCCATGGAGAGAGCCAATGTCATCTGGGAGGAGGAGAAAGTGTTTGGAGAAAGAATCACCATAACAACGGCAAGTGCAAAGAAGAGGTTTCTATTCTGTCTATACCACTAATTACTACGAATATTTTATTCTTGCCCTGTGGTTTATCCATGTCCAGATCAATGATTTACAGACAGATGGCTTATTTTGTTTTGTGGGGGTTTTTTGTTTCAAAAAGTTTGCTTGGTTTTATTTTTGTGAGGTTTGGGGGTTAGATTTTTTTAATTCTGTTTTAGGAGTTTGGATTGTTTTTCTCACACCCTCTTAGGGAAGCAGTGCTTGGAGGAGTTAAATTCCTTTGCAAATTTTGCAGAGACATCCTACTGCAGATTTATTTACTGTAAAGACACAAGTTGCTCATTGATAATGTTCATTCAGGTCCTGCTCTCAGTTTACAGAGAAGCTTTTGAGACTGTGACTTAATTTCTCTATATGGCACATCTTACAAAGAATTCTGTCTATGCTGGCAAAGGCCCAGCTGACTTCAAAGTGCCAGGATCTCTCTGCCTGTCAAAACACAAAGATTGTATGCATCTAACTAAAGTGGTTTGAAAGAACATTTTAGGTAAACCACTGCAAAGCTTAATGCCTACGTGTGAGTAGCTTTAAAACTATTCTGTATTGTTTTCATTTGCCTCATCAAGAAATGCATCCTAAAGTGGGAGAAGACTGAAGGAAATAAGCCAAGATAGGCCTGGTAAGGAACAGGGTTTTTAAAACATGATTTTAGTTCAGTGCCACTTTGCTTGACATATGTCTATGCAGCACAGGGCAGCACAAGGCAGATATGACTTAGCTACTGGACAGGGAACTAGCTTAGAGCTGGAAGCAAAACCCTTTAGCCATGGTAATAAGCATCAAAAATAGCACAGGGCAGTGCCTGGCAGAGATACCTGCGTGAGCTGGGCATTCCCAGAGAGAAAGCCAACGACCTTACTGCAAAGGAGAATTTGGTTTATAATTGCCAGTGGCACACACACGCAGAGCTAAGCCAGCGGGCTGAGAAACCTCTCAAGTTCACCGTCACTGCATCCAATAATGGCTCATTAAATTTAACAAGGCAGGCTCAGCAAATGCTTTCTTTTCCCAATAGGAACCGACAAGGCACTTTGAAAATGTGTCTGCTTTTTGTACGTTATCAGTCTCATTTAGTGGGAACTGGTTCCTATACCTCAAAGAAAAACAACGTGTCAAAGTAACATGATCTAACAAAAAAAATAAAATCCCCCTACCTGAGCGGCCCAAAGTTCAATTTCCTTGCTGTGTACATTCAGTGATTGCTTCAAAGACTAATCTATCCACATCAAGAACTCCTATTTCACACTTTTCAGTGAAATGCCTGTCAGAAAATACTTGCTCCCTTCCCCGGTGGAATATAAACTTTCACTCTGAAGATACATTTTCAAACAATCTCCCTCATGCCTCTTCTATAAGAAAAGAGTCATTTTTGATATAATACAAGTGATTATTATAAGCATTCCCTTTTTAAAGCAATTTTAGACTCTATGAAGTCGGAGGAACTCTTTTTTCATCTCACTGGAGCTATTCCACTCAATGCTATAGAATCATACCATGTGCTGGAAGACTTCACTCTTTGTCTCCCTTCTCTTACTGAACACGTGGTTATCCATCAGCTTACTTGACCACTTTGCTTTTGTTAAGCTAAACACTCCTGGAAAGATCAAAGCTCAGATCTGTCCGATACTCCTCTGCGTTTCATCTACACTCAATGTTATCTGCATGAGAAGCAATTTTAAGACACCTTTTGATTAAATTTTGGGTATTATGGAGTGTGGTTGCATATTACAGTGGAAACCAAGGCTTGATAAAAAGAGGGTCCTTCCTCTTCTATAGCTTAAGTATCTAAGGGAAAGGTCCTCAATAGAAAGCCTGTAAATGATGAAATTTCATCCTCAAAATCTTATCTAAGACTTCTCTCTAAGCCGTCTTGTAAGCCACTGGAGACAATGACATTGGAAATCTCACCGTGTGTTCTTCCACTTGTAAATAAACAAAATAATTGGTATGCCTGGAAAACATACCCAAAACCTTAGAAATAAAGAGGTTAGAGGCTGAGAATGTTGTGTATCTGTAAGTGTCAGCTAAAGAAATGTATACATTTTTCAGAGTGAATCACAAAGGAAAAAACTTGCTATAAACTTAGCTCTCACATACGTGTCTGCTGGTGGACAGGTGTTGTAAGAAAGACATTCAGGTTCTACCTATTTAAGATGTATAAATAATCTCTACAGCCAGGCAGTGTCAAGAGAACATCTGCCTGGGCAAATGGCAAAACTTTTCCCTCTCCTCAGCAGCCATGAGATTCCCAAAGCCTAAGAACTGGAAGACCTTGAAGTATGTCATAGAACCATAGAATCATTTTGAGTAGAAGAGACCTTTAAGATCAACAAGTCCAAGTCCAACCCTTAACCCAGCACTGCCAGGTCACCACGAAACTATGTCCCTCAGCACCACATCTCCACAGCTTTGAAACCCCTCCAGGGATCATGGGGACTCCACCACTGCCCTGGGCAGCCTGGGACAGCCCTTGACAACCCTAGAGGGGCAGAAGTTTTTCCTCATGTCCAACCTAAACCTCTCCTGGTGCAATTTGAGTCTGTTTCCTCTTGTCCTATCTCTTGTTCCCTGGGAGAAGAGACTGACCCTCACCTGGCTCCAGCCTCCTGTCAGGGAGCTGTCGAGAGTGAGGTGGTTTCCCCTCAGCCTTCTTTTCTCCAGGCTGACCAACCCCAAATCCCTCAGCCGCTCCTCACAAGACTTGTGCTCAAAACCTTTTCTGAACAAACATCAGGAATTCTGGAAGGCAACTTCAGACAGGACCTCCCTGATGGGCCTCCTGTAGTCTGCCAGGACAATAGTACAAGCGGAAAATATTTGGTTATCTCAAACAGAGGGGACATTCTGTATTTTCGGTAGCTGCCCCTCCATCCCTCTGTCCAGGTGCTTTTTAGAATCAAGGTTGGCCCAGGCAGCCTTGAGTATATTCATAACTCTTTGAGCTTTTCTTCTCCCTTTCTTAAGCTCTCTTATTTGTTTCAAACACTCTCCTCCATCCAAGGGTGGGTAGATGGATGGAGATGATCCTGCTTTGGCAGGTGGTTTGGATGTGATGATCTCTAGGGGTCCCTTTCAACCCCTACCATTCTATGATTCTATGAACTGCAACTGGTGACCTTCTGTCTATTGCCAAGGTGGAAAAAGTCACTGAACTCAGCTAGCAATAGAAAATTGTCCACCAGCATCTCTTGTGATAATTGGCACATACACTGGATGAAATGACCATGACCATAGTCCTCATTTTCCCTCTGAGCACACGTGGCCCTTGGATGAGTAAGCAGCACCTTGAAACCAGTGAAGCAGCTGCATAATGTGCAAGTGCTCTGGAGAGAATCAGCTCTTCCTAGGGCCATCAGGATTGCCTGATATTAAAAAAAAAAAAACAAACAACACAGGATGAGCTTTACATAGCTTTTTTAAAAAAAAATGCCTCTCCATCTATCCCCGTGTTAAACTTTCCTTAACATCATTAACCGCGCTTTGTTCAGGATCTCACACCCATTGTACCTGAAATGAGAATTTGAATGAATTTGGCTTTTGGCAAGGTCAAAGATGGAAATCTGTACCAGGACAAGAACCTCTGAGAAATCTTGAAGAAAATCTATCTCCAGTATAAAAACACAAGTTGTGTTTTGTTTATCTCTTGTTGTATTTTAAGCTTTTGTTTAATCTTTTCAGAATGCTTGACTAAGATTTATATGTACACATGTTACTTCAAACCTGTGCAGCACACAATCCAAAGCACAGTCTTAATAATCAAGAATCAGCTTTGTTGCATCTCCAGTGATGGATACAAGAAAATCTGCTGCTGCATTCACCAGGTCCTGAAAATGGATCATACACGTGATAGAGGGAGGTAAAAAAAAAAAACCCAAGCAAAATTCTGCAGTGAAGCTGACCCAGAAAGAGACACCTGCTCCTGCACTAACACCACCTCAAACCACCTTTATCAGGGCTCTCTGCACAAACAACACCATCCTCCAGGATGCAAAGCTGCATATCTGGGGAAGAAGTTCTAGACTGGGACAGCTAAGTGAAAGAAGGTTACTTTTCTGATGGGTTCAGTGTCTATGGCTTTAACTTCCCTCCTATTTAAAATCCTTTTGGACTTCTCAGCTTTGATGCCTCCATCTAGAAATACTCCTCAGAAGTCTTGCCCTTCCTCACAGTAGCTTTGGAGGGCTTAGCAACTCGACACATGCAGACCATATTTAGGATGTACTTTATACTCAGCTTGATTATTACAGTGCTGGATGTTCACTTCTCCTAAGAAAAGGTACTGGGTCTCCTGAACAAACTATTTCTAGGCACTTTATGTAAATCAAATATTAAAAATAGGACACTAAAGACCTGCTTTGGACTATCTCTTATCTCTGCATGTACACAACAGCCAAGCGAAGCTTCATTTAATTCTGCCTCAGCCTAATTGCTGGGTACCTACCACGTCCATCTGTGTGCATTATAGTGGAGACGTGCACTGAGGGCTTAATGACTCAGACACCTGCTCAGATGAACAAATGGCCTGGAATTATCACTGCTAAATATCATCCATATATTTAAGCTGTTCTTAATTTAAAAGGAGTGCCAGCACATCAAAATAAATGGAGATGCGTATGAGAACTGATTAGATCACTGCAGGCAGGCTGCATCTGCAGTGAGAGTGACACGTTCCTGGGACCATCCTCTGTCAATACAACTGGAATGGCTGCACCCACGCAGCTCAAGAGCAGGAGTTCTTCAAGCAGGGTAGTCCTGTTGGGAATGTTCCTGCCAAAGGTAACTGAGAATCTTGGGGGGAAATGATAGTTGGCATGGGTCACAGCCGTGATGGGGACTGCTTTAAATGTGTAATTGCATAAAAGACCAAATTACACAGAATCACACAGAATGGTGGGGGTTGGAAGGGACCTCTGGAGATGCTCTGGTGCCACCCCCCTGCTCCATCCAGCAGGGACACCCAGATCAGGGGGCCAGGATCCCAGTGTCCAGGTGGGTTTGGAATCTCTCCAGACAAGGAGACTCCACAACCTCTCTGGGCAGCCTCAACAAATGCTCCATCACCACACAAGTACAGAAGTTTTTCCTCATGTTCAGATGAAACCTCCTGGGTTCCAGTTTGTGTCCATTTCCCCTTGTCATGTCATTGGGCAACACTGACAAGAATCTGGCCCTATCCACTTGACCCCTGCCCTTTAGATGTTTATAAATCTAAATCTTACTGCCTAGAATGCTCTCTGTCAAGGTTTAATTTAACATGATTTAATTGCTAGTGAGCCTAGAAGAGCAGAAGTGTCTGTCTGAAGAGCTACAGTGCACAGAGCGGGGGAAGCAATTTCACTTCAGCTCCTGTTACACAAAAATGCCATCTTCATGTTTCCATACCATTAAAACAATTCTGATGCAATTTTCTGTTCTCAGAAAGATCTATTAAGTAGCTTACTCAGAGTAACTACAGATACTTCCAAATCAAACATCCCAAACAGCCTCCCATTGCCAGAAGAGTTGTTATGGCTGTGTTTATGGTGACATTTCAGAAAAAAAATAATGCAGGGGAATAACGAACAAAACACTTCTGCCCTCCTTGAGAGACATTCCTTTCTATTTACTGACTCATCCTCCCGCCTTCCTTCACCTGATCAGTTACACCAGTCATATCACTCATTACTAATGGAGAAAATAACCATCACTTTCCTGATAATCCTTGGTCATCTTCTTCCACAAGTACTGTGCAGAATCAGTTCACATACTCATACCAGAAAAGCCCTCAACTAATTAATAACAGGATAAGGACTAAGAGGGACTGCTAAGCCTTGGAAGGCTTTTTATATGAAAATGAGAGGGTGCTATCAAATTGCTTCTGGTGCATGATCAAACACACAGGATGTATATGCATGTATTTGTATGTGTGCATGTATACACATAAATGAATATTTATATGTGAACCTGTTGGAGCAGGTCCAGACCACCTGTTGGACATGAACCAGTTGGAGTGGGCCCAGAGAAGGCCACAAAAATGATCTGAGGGCTAGAACTCCTCAACTGATAGGTCAGGCTGAGAGAGTTGGGGGTGTTCAGCCTTGAGAAGAGAAGGCTCCAGGCAGACCTTATTGCAGCCTTTCAGGACTTCAAAGGGCCCGTCAGAAAAATTAAGACAACCTTTTTAGCAGGGTCTGTTGGGACAGGACAAGAGGTGATGATTTTAAACTGAAAGAGGGGAGATTCAGGCTAGAGTGAAGGAAGACAATTTTTTCCACTGAGCATGGTGAGAGCCTGTCCCAGGTTGCCCAGAGAGGTGGTCGCTGCCCCATCCCTGGAACCATCCCAGGTGAGGTTGGCCAAAGCTCTGAGCTACCTGCTCTAGTTGCAGATGTCCCTGCTTCTTGCAGGGGTATTGGACTAGATGACCTTGAAAGGTCCCTTCCAACCCAAACCAGTCTATGACTTGATGATATTCTTACCACTCTAAGTCTTTTCCCTTTTCCACTTATTCTATATTGCACTCCATCTGTGCATGTTGCAATGCTTCTCTCTTTTCTAATCAGAAACAGCCCCTGTCTCAACGTTACTGGAGTTCCAGAGGCACTCTTAGATTATATGTCATCCCAGACATTTTGGTTTAAAACCGTCTGTAGTAATGGCTTGTCATAAGATAGCATGGGGAAATGGAGCATGTCCAAGCAGTGTGGCTGTTCCTTAATTTCATTCAGGAAAAGCAATGAAAGTTTTGCTCACCGTTAGATAAGACATCACAACCATGAGAAAATATTCCAGGAATATTAGTAACAATAATATCTAATATAAAGGTCAAAAGTTTAAAAGTATGTATGTATTTATTACAGGGCTTTCAAGAGAAAATATTTTGAGACAGAATAAACACTCCAAAAAGCAAAGCCAGCTCTGCACACTGAAGTTTAACAACTATATATACTGACAGACAGTCAAAGATCAGCAGTTTCCTAGATTTCCATAAAGTCACTCACCTACACTGCTGACTTGCTATATGAAAAGTAATTCAGGCATCTTCTTTAATCAGTGATTTGCTTTAGAGTTTGAATTTCCAACTATTTTTATATACCCTTCATTGGCTTTTATACAGCTATAAAACCATGACATAAACCAGAACACAACCCATCATGCAACATAATCTTCTGTAAATACTGTAATAGATGATACATCAAATACTAGGCTAGTTTACAAGCACTGAAGTTGGAATGTCTATCCATACTTTTGTGGTGGTAGAAGGAAAACCCATCCTTAAACTGAATGGGGCGACTAGTTTGGCATTGGGTGTTCCAGACACTATACTATGTGTGCTGCTGGTAAGCCAGAAGGAAAATAGAATGTAGGCACTTAACCATGAAGAAACATTCCAAGGGGCTTTTGGTTCTTGGCAGTCTTTGCACTCATAGGAATCCAACACTACACAGATATTGGAAATGGTTGGACATTAGAAACTGCAAAGTGTCTAGAAAATAAGTCTTATGAGAGAAGAAGGGTTGTTTAGAACTGGAGAAAAGGCGGCTCATGGGAGACCTCCTGGCTCTCGACAGCTCCCTGAAAGGAAGCTGGAGCCAGATGGGCTCAGTCTCTTCTCCCAAGGAACAAGCGACAGGACAAGAGGAGACGGCCTCAAGTTGCACCAGGGTGGACATGAAGATCAATTTCTTCCCCAAAAGGGTTGTCAAGTCCCCGTGCAGGCTGCCCAGGGCAGTGGTGGAGTCCCCATACCTGAAGGGATTGAAAAGCTGTGAAGATTTAGCAGTGCCCTGGCAGTGTTGGGTTAATGGTTAGACTCGATGATCTTACAGGTCTCTTCCAACCAAAATGGTTCTATGATTCTATGATTTTATGATTCTATGATTTTATGATTCTATAATACAAGATCAAGAGAAAGAACCATGTTGGACCAAAGTCCAATTTCACTTAAAAGTCCACCACATCTGCCCACACTGTTTAGAGCAGCAGCACCACTTTACTTCCTACGGAGCAGATACTGCCCAATAGTCCTTTTGACACAACAATTTTGCAATGACTGAGAAAACAGAGGATCCAACATACCACCCCCATACTGTTATCACCTTCATAGCATGTCACAGAAATACGAGCCTACTTCTAAGTTTTGTAGTGCAGTCAGAAGCCACTCTACAGCACTTTTGGAAGTGATCTGCTGCTCTTCAGTGCCTTTCCAGTGTAAATGTGTCACCAGTTTCTCTTCTTTCAGATGTTAATATTTTGCCAAAGTCACAGTGACTCTCATAGAGGGGCCGAAAAGCCTTAGAGAACCTGTAGCCTTCCTGTTCACATATATGCAGTTATGCAAGGGTGAGTGTGACTACATTTTAGGCTGCACTATGTCAAAGAAGGGGACACGTGATACCACATTCTTTCACAGGGACCCTGCTGTTAGCATTCAGCAATGGTCTGCTGTGGAAAGGATTGGCTTCATTCAGATGAATCTGACTGGATGTAACAGAATTTGGCAAATAAGTGATTTCCTTGGGGCTTACAAGAAAGCTGGGGAGGAACTGCTTACAGGATGTGTAGCAGTAGGACGAGAGAAAATGGTTTTAAACCAGAGAAGGGTAGACTTAGATTGGACATTAGGAAGAAGTTCTTTACTTCTGGGTGGTAGAACACTGGAAGAGGTTGCCCAGAGAGGTGGTGGAGGCCCCATCCCTGGAAACATTCAAGGTCAGGTGTGATGAGTCTCTGAGCAACCTGATCTAGTTGAGGATGTCCCTGCTCAGTACAGGGTGTTTGGACTAAATGACCATTAGAAGTCCCTTCCAACCCAAGGCATTCTATGATTCTACAGTTCCTCTTGTCAAGTTTCTATTTGTACATTTATTTGGGATTTTACAGCATTACTTACTCTACTGTTGCTCATAACCATGAAAAGAGGGAGGAAATCAAGCGTATTTCAAGTTTGATTGAAGTGATGTTCAGCAGAGTCTTCTTCACTCCCTAGTGTCTCAGGGGAAAATATTTTTTCCTCCCCAAGGTGGATCTCTTCACAACTGTCCATACCACTAAGGGACCCTAGGAGCTTAATGGGAAGCACAATACTGTTCCTCTTTAATACAGTAGCCCTTTTAAGTGCTACACTAAGGGATAAGCCAAGTTTTAGCTCTAATGTGTGTTTTGTGTGTTGCATTAGCTTAATTATTGAGCTCAGGAGGTGATTTCATCATGATTCGTGACAGTTCTTGAAATGCTGCCTCATCTAAAAAGCAGTTAATGGGAATAAAAGACTTTTTCTGCTGCCACCGTTGAAAACATCTGGATCCAGCATCCAGAAATCAGTTTTCCCCTGTCCTAGGAATAACATTTTTAATTGAAGACTATAGACCTTTCTGCAAAGAGTGTGAGTTTTATATCTTATCTCAAGGATATTAAGTCAAGCTTAGCAAAAATGTAATTTTGTTTTCAAACCAAACAAATCTGCCCCAGTTAGAAACCTGAATAATAGGCACATTTTTACAGGAGATGAAACTTCATATAGGACACAGATGCAACATCTTTTTAGTACATTACACATGCTCAGCTATACAGTTATAGATGGTATATAATGTGACATTTGCTGCATGCTCCAGAAACTGCTAAATGTTTTCCATAACCCCTCCTTTTTTTTTATTCAAATATTCCAGATACATCTGTACTGCACTAAATCCTGTGCTGCTATTTGGCATGAACTGTATCTTCAGACTGCTCTGCAGAGCTAAACTGTGCCAAGACTGAAGTATTGATTGCTACTTATTGTACACTGCATACTAATAAATCCCATCGCTGTGTCCTGGCCAGCCATGGAGTTATAGCCCCACAGAAATCCCTTCTGCATTTTAATAGCCCTGTCCTAATGGAACAAGGCACTAACAAGTACCTCTCGTAATGTGGTGAGATGAAGAATGTGATCCAGCTGAGCCTTACAACGCAGGCACAAGCCACCGGCTGCCACGTCTTCAGCTTAGCTCACGGTGTTGGAACTGGGGTGTGTCCACCTGGGGTAGAGCCTATAGACGAGAGAAAGAGAGGAGTTGAAACAGGCAGCAGCTAAAACTTCTCTGCGGTCCTATATGAAGGACAGACTTCATATTTCGGTGTTCACGCCACATTTTCATATAATTTTTTTTTTCTCCTATACTTTAGCACACACAGACTCATTTTTTCCAGATAATTACCATTCTAACTGAGCGAGCTTTCGGGGACAATTCAAGAGAACAGTTATTGCCCATTAAATTCTAAAATTATACGTATGTGCTTATGGGAAAACTGACTCATGAATCTGGAAATAAAAGAGCCCTTACTATTTATTAGATCACCCTGTCCCATCAAGACTAGAAGTTGTTATCTTGGTTTAATTTCACCCTAAACATTAATGTTCTCCATCTAGTTGTCTGGAGACACATGCATTTTGGAGATGCTATTGACATACCTGTATTTTATCAGAAGTCTGTGGGAGAACAGTCAGTAAGTTAGTGTGTGGAAAAAATATAAAGCAATCCTTTTCAAGTCTGTCACTGCAAATTGACCACAGTTTTGACGCTGCTCACAATGACTTGTAGAGCCAGTTACTTTTCTTCTCTAACTAATTGCCAAGCAATGAAACATTTGGGTAGCTCAAATGTTCACTTTCAGGGCCTACTCAGTACCATATTTAGCTGAATTGCCTAAGGAAATGAAGCCTATTTTGTAGCTTTTGGATGTCTGTCTTTTTCTCCATCCCTGTAATACTTCCATCAAATATGACACTTAGAGGCTTCAATACATAATAGGAGACAACTCAATTGCTTGGACAAGTGTCTGTCAAAGAATCATGGAACAGTCTGGGTTGGAAGGGACCTTTCAAGGTCATCTAGTCCAACACCTCTGCACTGAGCAGGGCCATCTGCAACTAGAGCAGGTTGCTCAGAGCCCCGGCCAATCTCACCTGCAATGGTGCCAGGGATGGGGCTTCTACCACTTCTGGGCAACCTGGGCCAGGCTCTCACCACACCCAGTGTAAAAAATTTCTTCCTTCTCTCCTGTCTAAATCTCCCTCTTTTAGTTTAAAATCATCACCCCTTGTCCTGTCACAACAAGCCCTGCTAAAAAGTCTATTCCCATCATTCTGACAGGCCCTTTGAAATACGGAAAAGACACTATAAGGTCTCCCTGGAACCTTCTCTTCTTCAGGCTGAATGATCCCAACTCTCTCATCCTGGCCTCACAGCAGACAAGTTCGAGCCCCTGAATCATGTCTGTGGCCTTGCAGCTCACTAATAATGTTGCTCCTGAGGTAGACCCAAGGCATGGCTACAGAAGAAGCCCCTGCAGGGGTGTTCCTGTGCCCTGGACTTCGGTCAGGACTGTTACCTCTTGTACACAGACCCAGTTCTGAGCAAGGTATCTCTCAGATGTCTACTGTAAATTGGCAGTATGTTTTCCTAACTTAAACAGAATTAATATTCAAGGAGCAATTTAACCCATTGTTCTGACTGCCCAGTTCTAATAATGCACAGATTAATTCCTAGCCAGTAAAATATTACAGTGCATTTTCAAATCCCATTGCAATCAATCATCCCTACCCTAAGATAAACAGACCCTAGAGCTGTGTTGAACACTTCTAGGTGAGGAAAGCTATAGGTTTAGCCTACATTAGGCATCTCATTTGTACATTACGGTGTCAGCCACATGCACTGTGGTAACTTTGTCTACAGAATTTACTGTCTCTAGAGTTTGCTAAATCCCTTAACTTTTCTTTTTAAATTAGAAGCCTACTCTATTTTATTTTGGTGGGTTTTTTGCTATGTACTCTGAGGTTCTCCCGGTTATTGGAAAACCGGTGAGACTGAACAGCTTTGTAAACAAGCCTGATAAAAAGGGTGGAAATAAGGACAGGAAACATCAGAACGATCACTCTGAGAGAAACAAAAGTGTAACTTAGTGTGGACCTATGATCCTGTTCCACCCTGAACCCTTATACCAGCTCCCCTGGAAATAATGACAACACTTTACACAAATTCAGAGCCTTACTTAAGGCTCCAAGTGACTGCCATTTAACACGGGAACAATCAAGAATTTAGACTACATGAGATCTTATGACACTCTTGCTGCTTCTTCACAACACCTCAGAGCAGGAGAACCACTGGTGAATTCACACACCACTATTTTAACACATGGGATATTGGAGCTCCCATCTGGGCTCACTGGGCAGGTATTAGCAGTATTTTGCTTCCAGTCATCTGCCAGCCATGAAGGAGCAGGCAGTGCAGGGGTGTGGGCTTTGATCTCCTAAGACACTGCAGAAAGGTCCCAGAGCTCAGCTGTCAAAGCAGAGAGAGTTAAGTGCCTTCTGCACATTCTGGTGATCTAGTGGCAATAGATATAGAAGTGCCACATTATCCTCATTATTTGGTACTTACACCCCTGGCAAGTGAACCAAAATCATCACAAAATGTTCGGGGTTGGAAGGGACCTCTGAAGATCACTGAGTTCAACCCTGCTGCCAGCACAGGACAAAACTAGAGCAGATCAGGCAGAAATGCATCCAGACAGGTCTTGAAAGTCTCCAGAGAAGGAGACTCCACAACCTCTTCAGGGAGTCTATTCCAGTGCTCTACAACTCTTACAGTAAAGAAGTTCTTCCTCATGTTGAGGTGGAACTTCCTGTACTCTAGCTTGAATCCACTGCCCCTCATCCTATCACAACATATATAACAATATACTCTTGTTCTTTATGCATTTGGAAAATTTGGAATGCTTTTCTACATGTGGCTGCTTAAAATCGCAAATTTACAAAATCGTCTGTCTTGGTATACTTGAATAATAAGAAAAAAAAAGAAGAGAGGGGAGAGAAAAAGGAAAATAGGGAAAAAAAAAAAAAGAAAA